>JAGQAX010000098.1:0-227256 GCA_019142605.1 Cephalopholis sonnerati
TGTTTGTGCTCCACAATCCAGAGGGAAATAGTGTACTTTTTACTCCACTAAATTAATCTGACAGCTTTACTGGTTCATCATATGTTTTGTACATAAAACAACGTATTAAACTACCCACTTGAAACTTCAACTTGCCGTGACGCTGACAATGCTTACGGTGAGAAAAAACCAAAAGCATAAGGCTAAATGAATTTGGATGAAAGAAATAGTAAGGAAGACATGGTCTGTTCTCTTTTTACTATATCTGTCAACAGTAGTACGCTGGCTAACGTTAGCCTCAAAGGCTAGAATGTGTACCACTGCTTGGCAACACCATCGGCTGCTGCTCCGTACTGACGTAATCATTAACCGTCATCATCCAAGTTTGAAGTTATCGGGGCAGCCATGATGAGTCTACGAGCTGTTTGAGAGGTTTAAAACTGGACGTCTAAAATTCTCACGTTACCAGATAAACTGGGCCAAACATCGGTACTGACCGATGTCCCAGACTGGATTTCTCCTCCAGTTGTCAGGAGGGGTGAAATCGGTAAACTTTAGTTGCATTTTGGCTGATCGTTTACACGAAAGCAGTTTTGGGCACCTGAAAACACAATGTGCAATTCCTTTGAAAACGGAGACTTTTTGCACATGCGCATTACAGTTCCAGTCACTAGGCATGCGCTCGAAAGTCGACCACTTCAACAACAATGGCGGACTCCCGAGCTCTGTTTGTGCTGCTCACCCTGTTGAATTTATTAATGCTTCTCCAGCAAAGTGTAGATTTACTGTAGCAACTCCACCTCGCCAACAAGCGTTCATCTGGTTGCCATTTTGTTTGTTGATACATCACTGCTCTTTAGAGGGAAGTACATGTGCGCAGGTGCGTGTTGTTTCATTACGAAGTCACACCGCCAACTACTGGCCTGGCATGTACACTACAGTGTTTTTAGCCATTTTAACGGATCCGTGTGCACAGTGATTGTTATCAATCCCGTCATCTGAACATGGAACTTTTTTCAAAATGAAAATGAGAAACGATTCCATTTTCAGCGGATCATTTTCGTGTAAACATGGCCTAAATAATCATTCATAGAGTCTATCAAATTTGGGTTTGAGGTTCACTGTCTTAAAACGTTCACTATCTGGTCAAACATACACAGACTCCAGTCGTCTGCTTTCAATTTTGTATCAACAGTTTGAACAAGTTCCTTTTTTGGTTCAACATTACATTCAACATTGTGCACAAAGCCAGCTGCATAAAGAATTTTTTTCCCAGTTGTGTGTGGAAGAATTTGACAGGCCTGCACACCGAGCCCTGACCTCAACCTCATCCAACACCTTTGGGATTAACTCGAACAAGCAAGGCCTTATCGCCTAACATCAGCGGCTGAAATCACTCATGCTCCACCGGCTGACTGGGAGCAAATCTCTGCAGTCAGTGCAAACATGATTTATTGCCATGTTGCTGTTTTGGACTTTGCAAGCTAAACCAAGACAAACTCCTGTGTGTGTATGACAGATACTTAACATCCATGACACTACCTTTCTTGGGCTGGGGGCTGCTGCCCGGGGTGGATGGCCTCGCGTCTGTCCTGGAGGAGGCATCTGTCTTGGTGGGGGTCTCTGTTATGGGGCTGGAGTCTGTTTTAGGGGAGAGATCTGTGACGGCTGAGTCATCTGAAGTCGGGACGTCCTTTCCCAGAGTCTTGTCCCCATTCTGGATGGACTGAGACTCATTCTGCAGGGGCAGAGCTGAAAGACAGATGAAGACAAATGATTAATAACAAGATACCACAGCTGTTAATTAACACAACATCACAGTGTTTTCTTTTTAGTGTCTCTGATGTTTTGTTGCATCATTAGTCTCCAGGGTGACGCTTCCAATAAACGCTGGAGACTTTCTTTCTACATCTACTGCTGACACCCCTTCACAATGAACCTGAAAATCCCTTTGTGACTTCATTAACACATCGCTCTCGCCTCATTAGAAATCATTAACATCTCTTTCACACACAATTCACACACATCAGTTGATCCACAGCAAGACGCTGCACTCCCCCCTCCGTCCCTGAAGGTTTTTAGACCTGCAGAGAAAAAGCTTTCTGTCAACAGTGTTTAACACACCAGCAGTAGGTGAGACACTCGAGCGTGGGAATAAATCTCAGTGATCTTTTAAGGAGTGAAGTCGAAGCAACAGATTTACAGTATTTATAAAAAGACAGAGGCTAAGATACACATTGATTTTTTTCCTTAAGGGGCGGAAGAAAGCATTGGAGAACGTTGTGTAAGTCTATTTCAGCTTCCCTAAACAGAAGAATGCTTACATAGTGTTTGTCATGGGGATAATTAATGATAATTGGCTTAATTACCCCACAGAGCCGCCTAAACTGATCTATAGGCCCACTGACTTCTCTGTGGGGAACATGATGCTCAAGTTTTATGATTAAATAACAGACAAAGTCAAACATTTGTTGGTCTTGCAAAAAAAACAACAATTTGTTGATGTTCTGTGTTTTACATTATTGCTAATAATTGAATGTATTTTCGTTTTGGACTGTTGATCAGACAAAACAGGCAATTTAAAGATGTGGCTCAGATTCTGGGACATATTAATGGACATTTTTCACTCTTTTCAGACTTTTTTTAGACTAAACAAGGCCGAAGTGATTTAGTATTGCACTTCAGTAAGCGTGGGAGACTTGTGAGAGACAAATACAAAGAAAAAGAACAGTCAATAGTGATGCAGAGGGTAGATATCCTAAATTTTAGGCCCCCAGTTACACCCGGTATTAACATATGATCTATACATCGTAAGGATAATGACATTTACCTTTTGCAGGTGGTATTAAAAAAGTTTTCACTGCTGTCTATGGAAGAGAAGGGCACAAAACATTCTTAAATTGGTCAGAGAGGGGCTGTGGCATTTGCTTTTGCTCAAGAGACAGAAAACCTACAGCTACCAGGATGCTGGTTTCCCATACAGAAACAATATGGCAGCTGGCTGGTGACAATCAATCTCATATTACAACTAAACAGTGAGCTAAAATATGATTATGAAGGCATTTCAGAAAGAAACAGGCGACACAGTAACAGAAATTTGGCTTATATTTGATCAGTGCTGCCTAGTTTTACCATTTGATCTGACTTTGGTCTAAGTTTGAGACACAGACTGTAAAAATTATGGATGTAGCTACCGTGATGCCACAGTTCGCTTTTGGACTACTGTTTTGAAGCCTCAAGTTGGGCATTTCACTTGTTGCCACCTTGGTTTTTTGGAGCCAGAAGTGGCCATATCTGGGCAAGAGGTTGGTTCTGCAGAAGGGTAAGGGGTGTATCTGACTAAGAAGCCGAGGACACTATCGGCAGACAGCCTGTCACTCACAGTACCTGCCCTTAATTGGGTGCAACTTTAAGCCTCACAATTACATTTAAATAGATGAGTTGTATAAAATGTTACCCCTGTGCAGTTGTCATGAATGTTGAAATTGGCTATTGAGACCAAAACCGTTTTTGTACCTGGCCATAAACATGTTTATTTCTTTTGTGAAGTTGGGCATTTTAACATGGGGGTCTATGGAAATTAACTGGCTTCTGGAGCCAGCCTCAAGAGGTGGGCAGTGTGCGTCTGAATGGGGAAGTACAGTCTGTAGTTCAAGCAACAGCCCTGGAGCCAGTGAACATCCGCCAAATGATGCAAAGCGCATCATCTGGTGGATTTAAGCTGAGGGAAGAGCAGGAAGATCTGGGCACTTGTAGGTATTGCTTTAACTTGTGTCAAACACTTTAAAAATACACTGTTTCCTCCACTTCACATATTTTAACTTGACTGTGTGTTTACTTGTTCTGAGGTTATGTCATATCAGAGGTACTGTAATTATCGGTTTCCAACATCAACATCCAAGTCATAGTTATGTCTGGATCCTTCTGGAAGCTCTGATGTATCAGACTTAATGTATTTGCAGTATCAAGTCTAATTATCTTGACAAAGCCACAGAAGACATTATATAACTGTTTCCACCGGCTGCATGATACTCCCATCACTGCAAACTGACTTGACATGTAAAGTACCCCTCGAACCTACAGATTATTTAATAATGAACAAATTCAGTTCTTGCAGTTAAACATTCAACATCATGTTTTATGTAACGTGATGTCCTCTGTATGAAAACTTCCTGACATGTATACCACTGATGGCTCCACAGAGATCCGGTCACGAGGCCAGACTTCCTGACCTCTGACCCTTACAGAGGGCAACAAAAAGGCAGCAAAAAAGCCACCAACACATCCTGTTTTAATCCTTGCTCTGTCTTTGTTTTCACACTCCTGCTGACACCGTCACCGAGTTCAGCTGCTCCTCTGCTGCTTGTCCAACTCCCTCCCTCTCTTTACCCCTCTACTGGCTGTCACACTGGAGAAGTCGGTGACAAACTGAGCAGAGCTGCAATGACGCATGGAGGGGGGCGACTGGGGCAGGAAGAAGAAGAAGGGACAATTTGTGCACTTCTACAAGGACACGTGGAGAGTGAGAGGAGAGATTTATAGAGAAAGGAGAGCTGGAGGACAATGAGAGAGTGGAAAAAATGGTGCGAAGGGCTGTTTTTATAATGACAGGGGAGGAAAAAAGAAAACGTGGGATTTGAAAAGACAAAATAGGAGGAGAGATAAAGACAGTACCAGCTAGGCCCAGAGCTGGGGAAATAATGAGACAGCAGCTCAGAGATAGTGATGTAGGAAGGTGAGAGGCTGCAGGCTGCAGGCCAGCTCTCCACTCCAGTCAGCCAACAATGGGCAGATGGAGCGTGACGCTCTCCTCAGGCCCGTCCAAACGCTCACCGAACCACATAAATCACAGATTAACACTGGGCTTCTCTCCAGCTCCCCCCACTGCTCTTCAACTCAGAGCTTAAATGCACAGGCAGCTCTATAGAATACTAATGGAGGAATGATAGGATGTGAATTAGAGCCCCCATGTGTGTTCAGATAACAGAGTAAGAAAAGAAGGATGCAGCATCATGTTCAGACAGGATGGCACTGCTTTTACCTGACGTTGAAAAAAGGATTAGGATTTGGCAAAAAGAGGATTGCAGTGCTCCTCCTCGCTTGAGAAGATTACTTGTTCACCAAGTGTGGCTGACTATTTGAATTTGATCAGTGTGCCAGCCTTATACGGCTGTAAGTGATACTGTGAGTCCAAATTAGGAACGATCAGGATGACTAGGAACAACTGAGATCACAGGAACGACTAGAATTTAAAATATTCTTGGGGAAAGAGAGCGTATACGTAGCTAAAGGACTGGCAGCACAACATATCTAAAAAAGCACATTAATATGTGGTGATGAGTACACTGCCATCATAACACAGTCACAAAAACATCATACACATAAAACCAGATATATAAAAGAGATTTGAGCTACTGCAAGAGCAAAAGATGACTCTCTCAGTAGCTGTGACAAGGGAGGGAACTTTATTCTATTGTCAACATTTTCAAATTATCGCTCTAATGTCTATTTTGCAAGTGCTGATAGTGCTTTTTATGGTTGGCATGTTGCTGCAAATCACTTATCAGGAGAAGGGAAATCAACTTATTAGTCTGTAAACCCTCCTGCTGTGAACGTCCGCTAGCTGTAAAAATCTGTAAACATGGAGAAAAACACGAGCACCAGCTGAACTAGTCCTCGGCTAGCCATTATACAGGTTTGGAAAATGACTCTTTTTCTATATGCAAAGCAAAGCAGAGGACTCTGGTGAGAGAGGAGGTGTGTGCTTTACGGTGAATAAGGACCGATGTGACGTGGGGAATGTGAGGTGCTGTCACGGTGCTGCTGTTGATAACTGCTATATGCCGATCAGAGGTGGTTGCAGAGCAGGGTTGTCCATATTCAGAGGGAGCAACCATGTGCTGTGTTGTTGGGGTCAGGATGTGTGGACAGTTTAATTATTCCACAACCAGGAACCATGGATTAGCAGAACCACCCGGAAACATGGAGAATTACAGTGCACACGTTAAAGGAACTGATGGGAACACATTTCACTGGTGTTGTACCTTGAGTAATCCCATGTGATGAATCAGTAATTGATTCATTGATAGAAAGTGACCGACACTTCTGTCTGGGTCTCAGTCTACCGAGGAAGATCAATATTAGAAAGAGGTTCTACAGACTGAGGAAGACCAACCTCTTTCCTCTCTTTACAGCTCCTGCATAGTTTTTGTTCAAATATTATCATTTAGGGTTGCAGGACTATAATCCAGCTCATATGTATCACTTTTTCGGTGTAACTGCTTGTGAAAATATAGAAAATAAAGGTTATTGTGCTGTATTTTAATTGCCATGGGTTATCATCAAATGCCCCTGATGTCTAATAAGCGTGTAAAGCAGGCACCACTGTGATCAACTGCATAGAAAAGACAAAACAAAGGATGAAATCCTTCATGTGACTCTAGTTTGTACTGCAGAGTTGACTCAAGTACAGGATGGGTGTGGTTGTAGTGTGTTTTCTTAAATCTCTAAATGGCACTGTAAGAGACGAGTGATGACAGGAGCTGTCTTAAAGCAACAATAAAGGTAAGTAAGAATGAGCAATAACGCACAGCCTTGTTCAATTCAATACACTCAGGGACTTTGCTGCTACTCTTGGTGTGACTATTAGCTTAACGTGGCTTATGTTAGCTACGTTAGCAAACTTTAGACAGATACTGCTGAGTAATGAATACTTAGAGAGTCAGTTCACTGACTTCATGACTCACTTCTCTCCTTGTGCTCCTGTTAAAATCACTATGTATACTGCATTTTAGCTTAGTAATAGCCATTTCAACACACACAGCTCTCTGAGCCGATTAAATTACTTAAAACACTCAACGTAGCACCTGATTGCCGCGAGTTGTGTCTTTCTCTGAGTCATAACTCAATTAAATATCAACACAAAGACATAACACACATGTGTAGACGTAGTTTGACTTACACACTCTGAGGATATTATTATCTTCACCAGTTCACGTCCATAAATCCGCTAAGAAACCACAGGAAAAAAGACGCTCCGTACAACCGCAGAACCTGCCTGAGAATCTTCATGTTTTAAGGTTTTCTTTAGTATAAAAGTAACCCAGTGATAGTTGTCTGTACATCCATGAATACACTGCAAACAAGAACTTCTAATAGCCAGTTCGGCATACTTTAAAGGGTGTTAATTTGCTAAAATGTAGCTAAATATAAGCCTAAAACAGGGACTGCAGCTACTGTAGCTCACTGACTCATTTGCAACATTATACTTCCTGTTAACAGTCCCCAAAGCATTATGGGAACTGTATTTCCAAACATTACAGAATGATTACTGTCAAGAAGAAGTAAAAGCAAGAATATTAATGTCAGGAGTGACAAAACTCATGAATATAAACTTCACGAAGACCCCTGAAATAGGTTAAATTTAATGGTCTCCAGTATATTAACAACTATTATATGCAAAAACAAAAACCCCCAATATGGGATAATACTTTCATTTAAACATGAACACCTAATACTAATATATATGTTTTTCAGTTGTGTCCCTGCAACAAGAATGACAATCTGTACAGCCTTGCAGAATACATGTTCAGTGTCAAGTCATCTTATCCCATGTGATCAGTCATTCATGTGACAGGCTCCATTTAACACAGAAACACAAATTCAGCATGATGTTCACCCGTCACTGCCTTCCTTCCCCCCTCCCTCCGAGCTCCTCGTCCCCTCCACTGCCATCTCAGGTTTCTGTGCCACTGTGACAGACTCTGGGTTTAAAAATAGCGATAAGCACCATACTGAGAATGTCAGCCATAAAAGGGGCTGGCTTCTGTCGAGGCACCTTGGGACGGCACAGTGGCCACAAACTGCAGCATGTGGTACGCCAGATTTACTGCACAGGCAGGGCAGGAAAACTTAATTTTGTTTGTGTGTGGGCCACACTGGCTGGTAAAATCCAACTCCATCTGGCAAAAAAACTGCTGTAAACAATCACAGAACAATGGGGAGAAAAGAATAGTGAAGAAATGAGATATGGTAATCAACCAAACTGACTGAAATTTAGCAAAAATCCTTAGATACCATAACAATGTTTTCCCTCAGACGGCTGAGGGAGTTTGAATGCTTGTACATCTAGTGTTACTGCACTGCATTTCCCATAATCCTTTTTAGAAAGGCTCCTGATAACAAGCGTGACAGCTGTGGTCTGTGTGTGCATGTAGAGGGACTGACAGAAAACAGTGATGTGGAAAAAACAGCTATAAAAAGTAAACTAAATGGCCACAGGTATGTGAGGTATGTTACATATCTGTAATTAAATATTTTCAGGTAGATCTGCTCTTTAATTTGGCACCCAGGTAAGAGATGGGTTGTGCATAAGGAAAACTTTGATGGGTATCCCTCACAAGGTGTATGATGGAAATACAGGTGGCACCAGACAGGGAAGTGGGGCAGTAGGCCAACCAATCATACAGTCTCTCTGCTTTCAGTCTGACTTTACCGTACAGCATTCTTACTAAGAGAAACTTTGGGGGAATTTTACTGTTTTTTGCTATGCAGCTGAACAAACTCTTGGATGCATTTTTTATGCCTCTGCACACAGTTAAGTATTTTGGGTGGTGAGGATAAGCCTAACAGAACACAGTTTTTAGAGGCAACAGCTCAGCTGAAACCTTTAAAGGGTGCCATGGTGGCCTAATAACTAAGACACATACCATATAATGTAATTATGATGCTATGATGATTATGTTGAATAAAGCCATAATGTCCAAAAAATACGAATACCATTAAAGGTATAACATGCAGGAATTGTGGGCTACTGTTTGTGAACAGTGTTGCCATTGAAAGTGAAAGACGATCCCAACTTTGTCCCCTCAGCATTTCATTTTACTATGTTTGCTTTTTTTTTTTTTGGTGCTATGTCCACTGTTTTCATAGCTTCCTCTTGGATGTATGCTGCTTTTGGTCTGACACATGGTTGCTATCTTTTAATGAAGTCTGACCTCATGTGCACACTGTGCCCAGGAACGTCCCAAACACAGCAAAAAAATAAAATAATACAGGCAGAGAGTAGAGACTCATACATACACACACTGGTGATAATTGAGAATAATTACTTTTGAATGAGTCTATTTTTAAATACCCTTAATGAAGGTTCTGTTCTATTAAACCGCCACAGTAAACGCCACGTGATGGTCTTCCTAGTCAGCATGGCCATGAGGGTCCACGACCTTAAAACCAAAGCAGCCAAATAGAATTCAGTGATCATTAATTTTACGTGACATGTTGGCTTGGACGGTATCACTGTATTGTGGTATACCAGAATACTTAGATTAATTTTCATGACTGTCAAAATACTGACACTTATCTTTTGATTTAACTTAATATAAAGAGGGTGTGTTGAGGATGTATTGTATGTACTGCACATCACGTGTCACCAGAGGTCAGTCTCTATTAGTGGAGCACGTGGCTGAGCTGACAAAATGGCAACTGCCGGTCGTGGGCAGGACTGTTAACAGTTGGCCCGCAATGGCAGAGAGAGTTACGCAGCGCCGCACACAAATACCATCATATGCCATATACCACCAGTGAAATTTCAGGAAGGTGTGAAGGTACGAAAAAATAGATACTGCCCAAACCTAGCGACATTTCAAATTGCCTCCTGTGAAAACAACAACATTTAAGTTGTAATTACCACAGGGAAATTTCAATTTTTCTTAGCGATCCAACATGTGTCAAGTATTAAGTCCTCGCCATTTATATCAACTAGAGTAGGCTAAATAACACATGATTATAACCTTCATGAACTGTTGTATTTGACTGCATTAATTTGAGGTAGATGTGCCTAATAAACTGGCAGCTGGGTGTATTATGTATATATTATGTTGGCAAAGTTGGTCGCTTTAATTTAAACATTGGATTGAGAAATTAAATTACATAACATTGTTTACATGAACCTTCAGTGATGCAATTGTATATTATTTAAAAATTAGCTCTGTGCTGTAAAATAATACATTTTATATACTATACTTTATTTACTATACCATACTATACTATACTATACTATGTTTAAAAGGTACACTGAGTGTGGCTGATTGTAAGTACAGTAATATGAAAATCACTGAAAGCGAACCATCTCTTTAATTAATCTTTTTTTAAAGGTGGAGGGGAGCAGAGCCCCATGTGGTGTGAAGCAGGTCACACTCTATTGTTTGGAGTTGTGCACGAGAGAGCCCGTATGTGAAAGCATGTATGTGTGTGTGTGTGTGTGTGTGTGTGTGTGTGTGTGTGTGTGTGTCTTCATGATGAGTGGGACATGTTGGATCTGGGTCAGGCCAGCCTCAGGAATCCCTGGCATCCACATTCCCCTTGCACGTGTTTATACAGCAAATGTGTGTCTTTTGTATTTGTCTGCATGGTCTGCATGTGCCAAGGATTCAAAGGATTAAAATCATCCGAAAAAAGAGAAGAGATTAATACTGTATGTGTAGTCAAAGCAACAGGACAATATCTGTTCACTCCCACAAAATGTACAGCGTATCCAGGAATTTGTAATGATCTAACAAAAACTGACATTGTGCTAATTTCACCACCTTCCGCAGGACGTATTTTACTTCTTACGCACTGTCAAAGAGCACATGTGTCCTTGGTGTAGGCCTCCACCATTTCTTCCTCTGTGGATAGAAAAAAACGGAAACGCTCTTGGGCAACAAGCATCCACGCCCCAGGGAAAAGCAGAGGAAGAACATTCCTGGGACATCAGTGGTGCTGAGAGCAACAACAGCCAGAACACACGCCTTGTGTTTGGATGTCTGGAGAGCCATCACCAATGAGTATGTGAAATGTTCAGAAAATCATGGTGCTAAGTAAATTTTCAAGGTTAACACCAGTTCACACCTCAACAGCCGAACAAATGCTATCTGTTGTCCATTGTACCAAACCCCCAGCTCCATCTCGTGACAAACAACAATAGCACTGAGTAAACCAAAAGGTCAGTGAGTCCAAATTCAAGCATGCATGATATAAAGAAGCCCACAAACAAAATGTCAACCACACAACTGCCTCTGAGGGTACAGGAAACTTCAGGCCTCACGAAACAAATGCTGATTAAACCTTTGAACCCCTCACATTCTCCCGTTGCGTCGTGAGAGGTCAGCAGCTGTGTTTTTAATGAGTTCCAGGTCGTAGCAGCAACAACAACATGCACAGCTACTAATCACTGTCACAGCAGAAGAAATGTGGCTTCGATGTAATAATGAAGAAGAGAAACCTTCATGTTAAAGCCAGGTTTCAATTACAGACCACTGTGTGTCAGCTGTTACAGACAATGCTGGGTTTTCTCTTTGGAGTCTGACTAGAATAAAACACCACGCCACGCCACGCCACCTTTAGCTACTGTGCCTACGCCTTTCAAGTCTTCCCTTCTGTTCTCTGTATTTTTTTTTTTAAATTATGGGTCTTTGATTTCAAACAGAAGTACACATGAAGTAGAAACAAACTTTCTCATTTCTGGCCAACAACCAAGGATTTAGTCACCTGAAATGACGCTAGCAGATTGGATTAAACGTACCTAGCTGGCATAAGCTAACACTCATGCTAAAAGTCTGCGAGTTAGTTAAAAAATGTCTCCGTTGAAAAATGTTGACTTATTTTAAACGAGAACCAAGTAAAACTTTCTTAAATATGCATGTACATGCTTCATAAATAATATAATGCTGAAAGATGGAAGCTAAAGCTAACCATGTACAGAGAATTGACTGTTGTTCAGGTGGGGCCCCATTTTTTCCTTACAGTGACACATAAAGCCAAAAAAGTTAGACTTACTGGGTGAAAACATTATCCGGATCTTCCGCATTATTGGGCACACAGAGCAAGCGCGCATACAGACTTTGGTTGGGCGGCCAACTTCCGATTTAGCCCTCCATTTACTTGAATGGGGATTAAACGTTTCAATCGTACAGCTCTTCTAGACTTTCAAAATGTTATCAGACCAAAGGGATCAAACCCAGATAGTGAAACAAGGCATTTTGCGGGGGTTGTGATTCTCAAAAAAAAAAAAAAAAAAAATTGGGGGGTGCAGAATGGCATCACATGATGGACCCCAAAGTTGTAATTCTACTGATTGGCCACTATAAAAATTAAATTACAGTGTTAACTTTGATAAATCAGTGTAAGCAGATGTCTTGATGAGAAGTTAAGTTACTGTCTGTGGAGTGTTTGACTCAGAATAATGTTGGCATTTTTGTTGCTCTGGCTATCAGAAGCATAAGAGGTCATAAAAAGTAAAATTAGAAGATGAACTTGATGCGAATTGAAAAAATGAACGATAAAATAAGATTCCATGATAATTACTTGAGTTTGAATAATTTCTTTAACTATTTCTACTGGTTCATTATGTTTAACACAATTCATTCACATGATTATTTCATAATGTCTTTAATTTTTCATATTATGAACATTTTGGGGATTCATGAGGGAGCAAGCAAAACTGTATATATACCTATTGTACTTAAGAGACCACAGAAACCTTTAAGACAGTTATTTCTAAACAACGTATCCTCATACAACGGTTCATATATCCAACAAATTAGTGCTCCAAGAATGACCTACATACTGTTTACATCCAAACTGTGGTGCATTCCTTTACGTACAAGCAGTACATGAGAAAAGCCTACTTAAAAACCTACACAAACAAATCTAAGATTACCTGCATGGCTAAATACTGTTAAAATATAAAATTTTTTTTCCTCCAAAGAACCAAATATTTGACTGATCCTGACACACCATGCTGATTTATAATAGTAAACATCAGAGTGAAGGATCATTGTCTGGGTTCTCTACCCCTCCGCAGTCTCTGAATAAAGAGTAAAAACAGGACTAGCTATTAAAAGTTAATACAAGCACTACAGAGTGTGTTTGGGTCTGAAAACGAGAGCTAAAATAGATTCAGTTAGAACAGCGAGTGGCAGGCGACAGGATGTTACTCCACCACAGACAGGAGGAATCTCCAGATGCTTTTAACCACAAAGAAATGGGTTACCCAGTCACAAAGACGAACAACAGAGCCAAGCATGAATCATATATGGATCATCTATTATTCACTTTTTCCTCCTTCTCTATTCATCAGCTCAGGGTTGATACTAAAAAATAAGGTCAAAGGTGAAGCAGCGAGAAAGGGGAGGGATTTTAAACCATTTTTAAATGGTGGGGAGCTGAGGAAAGCTTTTCTTCGAGACGGGCAGAAAATAGCTCAGGCGTGGTTTGTTGTGACTGAGGCTGTAGTCAAGGAGTTTCACTTCTTCAGTCATGACCTCATCATTATGTCATCATCACCACGACATAGCAACGGTTAGCAAGGCACACGGTGTAAATAAGCAGCAAGTTACCACAAGGTCTTTACATCGAAGGCAGAGGGAAGCAAAAACATGACAGTAGCAACAGAGTCATTCACACACTCTCTACAAGGATGCGGATAACAAACGGCTACTGCTTTAAAGGGACAGTTCACCCCAAAACCAAAAATACATATTTTTCCTGTTACCTGTACTGCTATAGATCTAAATTGTTTTGGTGTGGGTTGCAGAGTGTTGGATATATCAGCTGTAGAGATGTCTACCTTCTCTTGAATATAATAGAACTAAGTGGCACTCAGCTTGTGGTGCTCAAAGCACCAAAAAAATATATTTGAAAAACTCAACAGCAATGTCTTTTTCCAGAAATCATGACCTGGTTACTCAAGATAATCCATAGATCTTGTTGTGAGCAGTTTCACATAGGAACTATTTTCTTTCTACCAAACTACACCTGCCAACTGTCTCACTGTGCAGGAGGAAGCGTGCATCTACTCATGGATGAGAGGTTCATGCTCGTGACAGCTCGAGATGTTAACATTGATGGCGTCCTCCTTGGCTAAGCTGTAGGTGCTAGTTGAGCTAGCAGCATTGCTAATGATTTTTTAAATGTAATTTTTTTGCAGTTTTAGTGCCACCTAGTTATATTATATTTGAGAGATGGCAGACATCTCTACGGCCAATATCTCCAACACTTAGTGACTCACACTACAGTAATCTAGATTGATTTATAGCACTAAAGGTAAGAGGAAAAACATAGATTTTTGATTTTGGTCAGTTTGTAATCTTGTTTATTCTTTGAAAAGAATATTTCTAATTTAACCTTATTATTAACCCTGCATAATGAATATTTTTATATCAACAATGGCAAAAAAAGACTGGACAGCTTAGCATTTTAGCTTTCTTAATTTACCGTCTTGGTTTAGTGTCACTCTGTTTCCAGCCAAGAGCAAATGTTCTCAGCTAAACCGCTCTGATAAAATGACTGTAGCAACCTGCTTTGCACCAAAATGTACACAGACAAAGTTAGCAACTGGCTGGTGATCATAGTGGAGCATTTAGCGGTTAAAGAGACAGATATTTCCTTCAAGACCAAAAGCAGAGCTGTGAGAGGGGGCTCTCTGTGTCTGCTAAATGAGCAAATATGCAACTGCAAGCTAAAATATTCACTTTTAACAGCTGTATAAGTTGATTATATGTCAATGATGTGTTTACAGCATGTTTACACTGCCCCCAAGTGACTAAAAAAAGTGGCAAAGCTGCTGTACAGCTGCTTGTGTTGAGAAAACATTTAACATCTTATGCCTATAAACTTTAGGACTTTGTCTGCATCAAGGTATAAAAAAATGGATTATTGTCAAAACTGATCTCAGTCCTGTGCTGCACCACTGCAGGAAAATAAGTCAAAAAAGGATTTGCCTCGATAAAACTGGAGGCAATGTCCAAGAAATACATGGGCAACAAGTAAAACAAGACAGAAAGCAAAAGCAAACAGAGATCTGCAGTAAGAATGAGCCGCACTGCAGCTGATCCGTGTCCTGTTTATTTCTCTCATCACCGCAGACCACCAGCCTCCGTCACATACTGACTGCTCACTGCATCAGAGCCTGGGAGACAGTCTGCAAGCTAATGCTTTCTTTGTTTGTTTTTACAAATCAACCATACTCCTAATTACATCTAGACTTTTTCTTTTCCTTTATTTAACCAACTATTTGTCAAGAGAGACCTGGCCAAGAAGGCAGTGTACTCCTTCACCACAGCTAACATGTGACTCTAACTAAGAACTTGGCATCAATATTTAGTAAGAACAAAACAAGTCTTGATCGTCTTTTTGTGATGGAAACTTGTGATGGAAACATCAGATTCAACTGTATATAGACCACAGCTGCCCCACAACACTCACCCACTTGTTTTGGACTCCTAAAGTAGGGCATAACTGTATCTGGCTGACTAATGTTGACCTGGCAGCGTGGTGAGGTGTGATGGTGGACTAAGTTTAATCTCAGCTGAGGTCTGGTTTCAGTGCTGCGTCACAGCAGGTCAACAAACGACAGCTGGAAAAAATAAATACAATCACGATTAGAAAGTTAATACTGTGCTCTCTCTCTCTCTATTAGAGCTTACTGTTTTCTTTATTTTTTGTAGTTTCTCAGTAAGTTAAAATACTCCTCTATAAATAGTAAGTTAAAAGCTCCTGACATTATAAATGGCTGGGAATTATTGAAGAAATCTTCCTGCTGGACATACTCACATGAATTTTAAAGCTAGAATGGGCAATATATTTCAAATTTATTTGATTAATTATTAATTATTTTTGTTTTTTGTTTTCGCATGATGTGTAACATGTCCAAATTGTGAATTTTTTGGGCCAAAATAGAAGTAAAATTGAATTTTCTGTGAATTATACACTGTTCCCAAGTACATATTTCTTTTGAATGTTATTTTTTACTGTTAGAAACTTAGCAAAATTAAAAAATAATAATAATAATTCTTATTTTTGCTCTATATGGTGATAAACACATTACAGTTTTTAGCCTTGGTGTGTTGGGGAGCAGCTTCAAATGCAGTTTTTGTATCCAGTATTGACAGATTGACCTTTCTAATTCA
This sequence comes from Cephalopholis sonnerati, assembly GCA_019142605.1. Taxonomy (NCBI): domain Eukaryota; kingdom Metazoa; phylum Chordata; class Actinopteri; order Perciformes; family Serranidae; genus Cephalopholis; species Cephalopholis sonnerati. The sequence continues at coordinate 15,930 of JAGQAX010000098.1, forward strand.
TGAGGCAGTCATAAAACTTTAAACTTGCACTGCAATTCTTTCATTTCATTAAAAACTTGCGAGGATTCACTAAAACCAACAGGAAGAGGGTGCTGCAGCATCAGCTCTGTCGTGTTTGGCTTAAAAAAAAATCACGTTTAGTTTTTCTGGAGGAAAAATCAACATGTCGGACGAGAGTAGCGAAGCCTCGCCGAGGTCAGATGGCCTCTACTGCAGCTCCGACCATCAGACACATCAAATCTGGCAGCCAAGAGGGTGTGTAACGACAGCTGAAAGCTCTCTGGACGAGAGGAAAACCTGACCAGCTGCAGCCAAAATGCTGCGGCCTCATCCTCCATCCTGGAGAAAAGCTTTTTAAGGATCATTTCGGGGCATAAAAGGGCAAAGAGCGCTGCTAGCTGGGTCACAGCAACTCATGCGTGGGTAATGGAAGGAGCAGAGTGGCGTTATTGAAGGAGACTGCAGAGGTAATCAATCGACTGGTGCAGCAGGAGACGCTGCATTTTGAACTGGTTATGCTGCTCATCTGCTGTTCAGAAATAGCCGTCTGGAGAGCAGAAAAACACATGGAGGGGTTTCAAGAGAAAGAAAGAAAACATCTGACACACCACATGAGACGTATCCTTACACAACACTAAGGTTTTCTCTCTGCTACGTGTTTGGAAACTATGCACCATTGTCAAGACGGCTGATCATATTAACATGTTAATTTTTTTAATTAGGGATTGTTCTCTATTTATCAGAGGAACGGGCGGCTGAGGCAATGACTTCTTTCTTTTTTTGTTTTGCATTGATATGTGGTTTTTTTATCCTCACCCTCCCTGAAATTACAAATATTTTCCCTTGAGCCTTCCTGAGTGACTCAGGGAAAATGAACGACCCTACTTCCACCAACGTTTTATTTTTATATTCACACCAAATGTAGGTATTGGAGCTAATGCAACGGGCAAACAGCACAGAAGTTATCACCAAAAAACACAGCTAATTTCTTAAACAAAATGCAAATCCTCCTCACAAATCACATCATCACCACACATGATGTGTGTGCACTTCAGCGGAACATGGGTGCATGACAGCCACCAGTCGTACCACACAAACCAATAACATTTAACAAGCGTACACATCACTAACATTCTGGCATACACGCAAACACATATGTAACACAGCAGGCACTTAGCCAACATTAGTAACATGTGCATGATGGATACACAACAGTGGCAACAGTCTTTTTTTTTCAAGAATACATGTCCCTCAAACCCACCGGTGCGTTTTGGGGTTCAGATGGTTAAAAAAAATAAATCCAGTCCCTCCCCAGTGTGTAAAAAATTATTTGACATGCCTGGCCTGTTTTGCGCCACCCCCTCCCCCTCGTAAATAACAACCAGTCCCTTATTATGAGTTTGTTGTCCTGTCTTCCAGATTAAATTAGCTTTCAGTCTTGCAGGCTGTGAGCAGCATGCATCAGACATCATCTGCGCTCTAATATTAGAGCCTGTGGGTCCTGTGACTGAGATGGTGAGCGCTGAGTGACACATGTGAGTTTAAGTGGGCACCAACATCAAATGCAGCTACATTAAGGCTGTTATCTACACACACATATGAGCAGAGCACACACTTCAAAGCAGGAGGAAGGGGGGGGTACATCTGTTAGTGATTCCCCTGAGGTTAGAGTAGCACATCAACAAAAACATCCAGTACATACTGCAAGGCAGCATGGGTAACGGTGGACAAGTTCAGGACAGGAACACACACAGCTGAAGGCCGACACCAAAATCTTGCTATTACAGGAAATGGTTTCCTAAAATAATACCCGATATGTTCATGTATCATCTCCTCCGAAAGGAAGATATTTGAGCTTCTTCTTTGCAGCAAGCACAGCAAAAAAAAGCTCTTATTACGCACTGTGGCTGGATTCAGCTGCATTAATATTGATCAATGAAACTTTAATTGAACAGTCCAGTGCCCAAAGAAATGAAATCTGAGTGAGCTGCAGAATTACAAAAAGGAGGGAGGGGGGTGCTTCTGGGTTAGCTGCAAGCCCCAAGGACACAGGCAACACTGTAGTACTTTGTGTAATACATCAAAGTGAATGAATATTTAAGTCACATTCAAGTGCAGAGCAGCGCTGGGTTGAAAGGCCGAATTCATGTGTGCGTTCCTCGTAACTACAGCTGGACATCAGGCCTCAGTGCAAAATATGGCTGCAGCACCAGGAAATGAAACTAGGGATTAGTTTCATCATCAGTTGAACTGCAAGTAGTTTGGTGTGCAAAATGTCAGAAAATAGTTAAGTGTCCATTTCCCAGAGACCAATGTGACGTCTTCATGTATGTTTTTTTAAACCAGCAGTCCAAACCCTGAAGATATTGAAGTTACTATCACACAAAAGAAAGCAAAGTCTGTATCTTACTCAGATTTACTGACATTACCTCCCTGGATATGATGTCAACATCTGCTTCCTAAACAAGAATTTGAGCCTAAAATGCTGTCACTAAACTTTAATTCATAATTGCCAACGCAGCCTTCATAATTCTCAACCAAGAAAGAGGCAGAAAAAATGTGCAGAAAAAAAACCACAGAGATGCCAATCTGCACAGGACTAGGTCCAGACACACCAAACCGTCATCAAAGAATTAGTAGTGACTAAGACTGACTGTTGCATCGCCTCATGTTGCCTGTGTCTTGGCCAAAAAGTTGCACCTAAAAACAGAGCAAAGACTAGCATGCACCGTACATTCTGTGCCTGCATGACAAGAAATAACTCTTCATACCAGCCGGCAGAGGTGGGCTGTATTCTTTATTCAAAAAAGGGAAACCACACTGAGTTGAACTGCCAATCAGAGTGATTTTATTCACTGACAGGCTCGTCCATCTCCACTCCAATTCAACATGCTAAATTAGCTGAAATTGAGCCAAAATAAAGCCAACGAGGGCCAACTAGTGCCAATGGTGCACGCGCCACAAGAACTAGGGTGACAGACACTGACTGACAGCCTGATATTTACCAGCGAGTGACAGTTGGCTTGGTGTGTCTTGGCCCTAATATTATCACCTCTGTGTTTGTCGTAATATGGTAGATAAATGACGACAGAATTTTTACTTTACAAATTACACACATGGCAGATTAGCACAGTATTAAGACCACAGACAACCTCCACAGTTATTAAAAATTACTAGAGGTGCCCAGGTAATACTAGCCCTGTGCGAACAGGGCTAAAGTCATTGCTTCGCAAGTCCCAAGTAGGTCTTGTGTCAAAAACAAGTCCCAAATCCAAGTCCTATTCTTTGTGTTTCGATCCTTAAACAAGTCATAATTTGTCTGTCAGCTGGTCTGCTGTATCAAACACACGTTCCCCTCCTGCTAACACAACCTGACTCACTGCTGTCACATTGATTGTCTCTGAAAACCTTTTTATATCAGAATTTTTAATCTTAGGGCTCTGCGTTTAAGTCAAAAGTTGAGGTGCAAATCTTTTTGATTTTGTCTAATCAAGTCTAAAGTAACTAGACTGGTGACTCAAGTCCACACCTCTGCTTATCAATATAACACAACGGTGATTAAAGTCTGAATCAGCCATCCGTCAGTTTTTACTTCACAATACTAAACATCCTCTGGTGCAGTGGTTCCCCACTGGTACATCCGGATTTCTCCTTCGTCATTAGTTCAAGGTCCACTGAGTTTAATATCTTCAGCATCATACTTGTGTTTGGTCACGTCATCCAGCTAGTTTAGTGTCTTTGTTAAGTAGCTGTCTGTTATTCCTCACTCTACAGCAGGAAAAGGCACTTCAAAACAAAAGCTCTGTGCTGGAAGTTCATTGTACTTAAAAATAAAGTGTTTTTTATAAACTTGACATGTTTGTGAGTCACTTGCGGTCCATTCAGAATGGACCCACGACCCACTTTTGGACCCCGACCCACCAGTTGGGAACCACTGCTCTAGTGCACAATCAGGAAATGATGTGTTTTGCTTTTCCTGACGCAGCAGCGATTAATGCAGAATAAGCACAGGAAGAAATGGATAGAATCAGCATTAGCATTAACAGTTACTAAAAGCACCAAAGTGATATTTGGGAAGCTCACAGAAAGAATATCTTTATTAAAAACTGGGTAATTTTGGATTAACAGTAAAACACGTTGTACATATTGTGTAATCATAAAGAGATCAGCACTACATGTGCCTCTGATTTCCCCTGATACTCCCTCCACGTTCACTTTTAAACAGTCACAGGTGTGTAGGTGTTGCTACAATGACTCTCATCTATAAAATGTGATATGATGGTTCCTTTTATGACTAAACTCTGCCTCACGCCGTTCCCTAACAGGATTATGCTGCAAACAGGATTATTACATATCAACATCCCATTCATGAATTTGCCTTTTTTTTACTGCCGGTTATGAAAGGAAACATGACTAATCTGTGCATAAGCAGTCAGGAAGCCACATCCTTCTTCTTCATACTCAGCAGCGTGAGGAGCATTACCTCTTCTTTCCTGTGCGAGCGGCTAGCGTCATGGCTCTGATTTATAGCATCTGGTCACAGGGACCGCTGACGTGGAGGGTAGAGGAGCGAGCGCCCCGGTCTCCTCCTCCTCCTCCCTGCTTTTTCTTCAAGGATCCACTCAAACCACAACAACCCTGCCTAAACCTCGACTCCCCGTCCAGTTTCTCAGAGTCATTCTAGCCAAGCCCTTCCACAAACTCAACTCTCATACCGCATGTACAAGCATTCGAGCCCCCCGGGGGGGAAACAAGACACAGTTGGCAGAGCTGTGAGAACTTGAGCCTTGTTGGACTGCAGAAGCTGAGAGGAGCTTTGTCTTTGGTTTTAGTCTTTCCCTCTGCTGCTAACAGAAAACAGTTATAAAAACTCTGTCGCAATACAGAAATTAAAGTGTATCAGTTAGTCATGTAGTCGATTAAGAGACAATTAGCTAATCTGCAACTGCTTTGATGAGTAATTGATTGTTCATTTAAGACTGTTAAATCTCTGCTCTTGTATTTTTGGTTTCGGCAACTTTAATGATTAAACGATTGTTCACTGACACAGTCGTTAGTCAGCATTGGCAGATTTACCCTCAAAATTCTTACAATTTTTGGAAACAATGGTCCTTGATTTCAAAAAGAGGTAGAAAAACGCAGGCCTCTCATGACGAGCCTTAGAACGATGATGCTAAAAAGCAAAAGACGATTGTTACTAGCATTAGCGAGGGGCTAATTAAGCTAGCATTAGTGTCGTGAGTTGGTCGTAGACACTTGCTGACTTGCTTTAAAGTGAGAATCCTGTAAAATGGTCTTACATATGCATTTGATGGCTATAAATAGGCTACATAATCCTGTGCTAAAATAATAAAGCTAAAGCTAACAGGTTCTGTATAAGACATGAAAATACTCCTGTGTCGAGCTGTGTAGTTCGACCTGTAGGTATGTAGTGAAGGAAAAATGTGACATCTAAACGGTTGTTCATTTTAACATATTTGTGTTTGTCTGCTTAACTTAATTATAAAGAAAAGATTACATTTATACCTCATTGTCTGTATTTTCAAACATGGAGAGATTTACATTTACAAGTAAAAGGATTTTAGGGTTTTCGCAAACTGTATCTCAAATAACGTTGGCTTGAGTTTCAACTTCCCTAATCCATGTGGGACCATGCCATTTTTTTTTTTTTTGCAAGTCACTAAAGTCTCAGGCTTGGCACTCTAGTCCAAAGTCAAGTCCCAAATCAAGACAAACAAGTCTTGAGTTAAGTCACAAGTCCAGACTGACAAGTCTTAAGTCCTAAGTCCTAAAGTTTGGGTTTTGAGTTGTATAAAAGATATAATGCGCCCTGCACCAAATGTAATGCCATTTTAACGTCAGAGTCATAATAAATTACATTTATAAAAAATTGTGAATGCTTTTTTAAAATTTGTATTAGTTAAAACATGTTTTTTGGAAGTTGTTGCGCCCTTGTCTGTAACTTTCAACCTCCATTTTTTTGCATACCAAAATTCGTCCCTTGTTGACCATTGTGTAGTTTTTCAATGTGAACAAAATGATCTTTGATATGATTTTTCCCACTGGTAGCTCACTTTTTAAATAACTTTTTAATCTTTGGACTTGTGAGGACGGCAAAGCGAAAGTCAAAACAAAGTCATGAGTTACTGGTGTTAAAGTCCAAGTTGAGTTGCAAGTCTTTTTTTGTGTGTGTGATCGAGTCTAAAGTCATCAAATTTGTGATTTAAGTCCAAGTCATGTGAAAGTAGTCCACACCTCTGCTGTGAGAACTTGCTTATATATCATTATAAATTGAATATCTTAAATCTTTTTCACTATTTTCTGACATTTTACAAACAAAACAATTAACTAGTTAGCTGAAAAGATAATCTGCAAATCAATCAATAATGAAAATAATTATAGTTGCAGCTCTACATGCAAATAATTAAACTCTACTTACTGGTCGGAAACCCCTGACCAAGGTTACTTCTTTTCTGGGTTTAATTGTGGACGATGACAGATAATAGTGGCAATTTGAAAGCCAGTGGGAGGAAGGTTTCTAGGCCAAAATCTACATTTCCACCCTGGCTGTGATGTTGAACATGTGCCAAGAACATAACGTCAGCATGACTGGGAAGCTCTCGGGGCCAAAAGGGAGTCCACGTCTCATGATTACTTCCACAGAGGAGCATTGAACTCCACACAGAGACTGACTGCAGGGCGAGAAGGCTGGAAAAGCTGGTACAGTGACACTGCAGATAACGTAACATATACAATTTAAACTCCTCTCCGAACAAGTGCAGAGGTTCTCTGTCTGCACCACACAAAAAGTTAATTGTCTCAGCGAAGGACGGCCGGTGCCACTCCTATTGTGAGCCGCAAACAGAGAGTCTTTGAACATGTCATGTCTTGGAGAGTCTTGGTTTGACTCCAGCACTCGCCGAGCTGGTAAGAAAGGAAGCCGCTAGCTGTATGTAGTCTAAGAAAAAACTCTTTTCTGCTCTGTAGCATTGACTTTGCAACACCAGCAGACACAGAAACAGACTGATTAAGTGGTGTAATGCTGCTGGTTGACTGCTTTCAGTGTGTGTGAGGGCTAAAAGGAGATATATGAGGTCAGGAGGGGTGAGTGTGTGTGCGTATTTGTGTACATATGTTAATGATTTGGACGGTCTACATGCATTAAACCAAAGATCTGCCAACCTCAGACCTGAGTAAATCATTTTGATGTGTAATTATGATCACAGCTCTGCAGGCACACTAAGCTGTAAAACAAACATACCCTAGTTGGCTTTTCATTCTCTCTTTTTCTGTTTTAACAAGAATAAGACTCACAGCTCTCAGAAAGGAGTCAGACGGAGAGAAAGAATGTTTCTGTTTATCTAACGCCACTGCCTTTTTCGGCATCTAGCATTCCTGATAACGTCACATGTTGATCAACCCTGCTGCGTGCTGCTGCTCTCCATGGAAGGCCTGCAAGCAAAACATGCTTTGTTTTTCACCTCACATCGCTTACTGATGGGTGAATTTACTCAAGAACAATATGAGCTTGTTGAGTATTTCAATAAAGACAGCAAAAATTACACAGAAGTCTCATGATTAATCACTAAATAACAGCATAAAAGAATATCTCCCTCCTCTTATCTGCTCAATAAACAGCATCCAGTTAAATCTTTATATACATTTACAAGCACAAAGCCTCAATTCCAGTGTAAACCAGCAGCAATAGCTATATTGTTGACATGAGTCCACAAGGATAGAAAGAAAAAGAAGAAACCTTACAATACATGTGTTGGCGGGCTTATGCTTATGTTAAGGGGTTGCCACAAGACCTCGAACAATAGATATGCCAGATTATTGCACATGTATCTGTATTCATGTATATGTCCTATAAGTAATCTATGTGAACGGATATCTGCATATCTAAGCAGAACCTGTAGGCAGGGAGACAAGATTTTGGTATCGGAGGCATTCTGGTTTCTGATTGTAGTTTGTAGTCCAAGTCATATTGACAGATCCCATTTTAAGTAAACAGTCAGTGTGGAGAGGCGGAACCATTAGCAGAAATGCAGTGTCACAACCCATCGGCTATCGTCTGACGTCGATTTAACTTTATATTAGCTTTTTTTGCATCTGCAGATATCTGATTATGGGATTATGCCGAAAGGACCGGCACATGGAAGAGTAAGTCCTTGCCTGAATATTGGCTTTCTACCATAGATGTATGATTATAACAAAATATTGGACCCCAAGATGGCGCATTCACACCAGGATAGTCCAGGGGACTCGGTTCGATTGGGCGGGGAATGTTGAAAAATTTCACACTTTCATTTGGTTCGGTTCACTTTCTCACAGAAAATGGATCCATGCCCTTCCATTCCCTACCCAGCATGTTGCTCTGTACGTGAGACTAATGCAGCAGCACCAAAAAAGACGGCGGAGAGCGAGAGACTATGACGTGCTGCCGTGGTTAAACAGACACCGAGCAAGGTATTGCAGGGATTTAAAAGTTTTCAGATCACATATATGTCCGTAAATTATACATATGCACTGTGCTCTACGTCACTTCCTCTCTTTGGTTCGCTGGATAGTCCATTTGCATTTCCCACTGTAAACGAACCGCACCAGGGTTCGCTTGCAAGTGAACTGAGACCCCCAGTTTTCAAGCGGACCAGGGTTCGCTCGTTTGGTCCACACCAGAATTCGAATGAGCGTTCACACCGCTCCAAACAAACCAAACTATCTGTGGAAGCGGACCAGGGTTTGTTTAAAGTGAACCAAATAGCACCCTTAGTCAAATGGAACTGCTTGCCTGGCACACATGCCAAAAAAAAGGTTCTAGCTTCCGGTTTAACTTCCTCTGTATGCGCCCCATTGAATATGAGCAGTTGTGTTTCACCCACTGGTTCCGCCCACAATTTCCCGATGACATCACAGATGTTTAAATAGCTTGTCTCAGCTCAAGAGAAGTTTTTTACAATTATAAAACCTCCATGGATCAAAAATTCCTGATAGAAAGAGAGAGAGAGTTTTACAGACATCTGTTTTACATGATGGTCTATGGGGAAAATGCTTTTTGGGCCGCAGGGGATTTTTCGCTGCAATACCACAAGTAGCCACTGAGAAAAAATTGGAAGCTGGTTTCCTGGCGGCCTGCTTGCTACACCACATGTCCCAAAATATTGGCCATTGCCCCCACAGGCCTGTGGTCATCAGACCGATAGCTGATGGGTTCCAAAAAAAAAATTGCTCTGGAGAAATGGCGTCACCAGTATATGGTTTGACTACCAGAGAGCTGATGAGTTTATTTTTCAAGTATGTTTCTTGGTTCCAGTACAAAAGAAAAAATGAATCTAAAAATGCCCAATATATGTCATTATCGAACTCCAAAATATTGATATCAGTAAAAATTCTACTATCTGTCAGACCATAGCTTGCTCTTCTTTTTGCAACGGCTGATGTACATACAGACACCCACACATGCAGCGAGCCAGCACCATGACAGCTTGCCTTTGCGGTGATAAAAAGCTGCAGCAGACGTTTCCCTCCATCCAAAGCTCTCCACATCAAGTGGCAATAGGAGGGGGGGAGGGCTGCCAGTGAGCAGAAAGTCACCTTCTACCAGTGCACAGGTCAAGAGGAGGTGGAGGTGATGGAGGAGCTCTGTGTTTGTATGGATGGATTAAATATGCTTCTATAATCCATACAAGACACCGCAAATTCATGTAAGCCAGATCAAGAGTGAAAATAAGACCCATGTATATGGAAAACAACAGTTTTGATTTGCTATTCTGTTGCTAGGGGAACAGCTTCTGTCCGTGTTTATTTCCTGTCAGCTACCAAGGGTTGCTTGTCCGATGATGCATTAGTAAACATTCCAACAGGAAATACAAAGAGACCCATTAAGAATAGATCCTGTCAGGTTAGAAAATAAATCAGACTGAATACTAGCTTAATTCATTTGTGCATGTAGCCTTCTTTCTTAAGATTTTAGGGAATATTTCAAGGTTTATTAAATCATTACAACACACAAGACAAGAGGAAATGGGACTCACTAACTTCATTTTATAATTATAGGGGTTTACTTGACTTAAATCTTCTCTGGGCTCCTGGATCAGCTACAAAGAGGCTGAGCAATGTGAGAAACCATCAGCTGGAGATGCAGATGTTTAAGCTCTGCATCCACGGTGCAGAAGTGCTCTTGAGCAAGACACTGACAGAGATGTTTTCCTGTATAATCTGACTGAAACTGTGTGGCAGGGTTGATTGTTACAGCACAGAGCTGTGTGTCTCCAGCTGCACCAGCTCGCCTGACTGTATATGAGGGCCATTTTTCACCCTGTGCACCACTGACGTGTTTGGTAATGGAGACCACAGCTCAGTGCAGCATTTCCAGGATCTCTTGCTGGCTGGGAGGACCCGCCTGTTTTAGAGACGCAGACAGCCCGCTGTTTGAGTTTGGAGGAATTACAGCAGGGTTGCTGGGACCTACAGACATTCAGCCTTTTTAGATTTTGAGTGGGAGGAATGTGATGTGTTGCATTGCTGCAGCTGTTGAATCTGAAATGTTCAGGGAGGCTGATTCACTGGAAAACACCGACACACTTTGATTATGACTGCTAGGATAAAAATATGAAGGAAAATATAACATTTATAAGCAGAATCACCACTACCCTCCTTCATTGTACAGAAACGTTATTCATGACCTGTTTTTATGAACATGAGCTACTCACATTTGTCTGTTAGTGTCAGCTTCTCCTCGAAATTATGTCCCAGCTCTTTATAATCCATTGTTTCCATTCAGGCGGACAGATTCCCAGTTGCTGTCATTCCTCAGAGTCGCACAAGTACAGGAGATGAACTCCCGGTACAGATCGCCCCAACACGCCCTTTGTAAATCCAACCGGAATAGAAGAAAAAGTGAACAAAAATTATGTGGAAATAAAAACAGGATCCGAATAAAAAACAGAGGGGGGATGTGTGAAATGTTAAATTATAATAAACTGTCGTCAGTGTCTCGTTACAGTTACAGGCTCGGTCCAGTCCGGCGGGTCTTCAGTGGAAAATCTACAGTGTGGGAATAAAAAGCTTCAGTGAGTCCTGTGAGCAGCAGGACCGGAGTCAAGGTGGAACACAGCAGAGCTGCACTTCCGGTAAGATGTTTCAGAATAAAATCATGCTAGTGCCTCAAGTAGGCTATTTCGACGAAAGACCTACTCAAGGGCCACTAACTAGGGTTTTGCAGAGCTTTTAACTACATCATGTGGTTTTGGGTTTTACTCATAGATAGCTCAGCCGTCGTCAAATGACCTAGAAGACCGCAAAAACGAAAAGGTGACATATATATATAATTTTCCTGGAAACTATTGTTTTTACTGCACATGTAATGTGTGTATGGAACATATAGTATTATGCAAATATTTGGTCTAACATTACAATAATGAAAATTTAGCCCCAAACTGGAAACTCCTTACCAAATGAAATCATGAAGAAGTATATATCTTAATTATTGTATTACCCGCCGGAGCTGTATTGTTTGTCTGTGTCAGTGTTTCAGTCAAATCCTGTTATTTTGTGTTAAATGAGCTAAGCTCAGCTCAGCTCAGCTCAGCTAAACTAAACTAAACTAAACCAAGCTAAACTAAGCTGAGCTAAGATAAGATAAAGTAAACTAAGTTAATCTAAACTAAACTAAGCCAAGCTAAAATAAACTACACCAATCTAAGCTAAACTAAACTAAACTAAACTAAGCTAAGCTAAGCTAAGCTAAACTAAGCTAAGCTAAGTGAAGATCAACAAAACTAAACTAAGTTAAGCTAAACTAAACTAAGCTAAGCCAAGCTAAGCTAAACTAAACTAAACCAAACTAAGCTAAGACAAGCTAAACTAAACTAAACTAAACTAAACTAAACAAACTAGAAATTCCTTACCAAAGTATCTTAATTACTGTATTACCCAGAGCTGTATTATTTGTCTGTGTCAGTGTTTCAGTCAAATCCTGTTATTTTGTGTTAAATGTGAGTAAACTAAACTAAACTAAGATAAGATAAGCTAAGCTCAGCTCAGCTAAACTGAGCTAAGCTAAGCTAAGCTAAACTAAACTAAGTTAAGCTAAACTAAACTAAACTAAGCTAAACTAAACTCAGTTAAGCTAAGCTAAACTAAGATAAGATAAGATAAGCTAAGCTAAATTAAACTAAGCTAAATTAAGCTAAACTAAACTAAACTAAGCTAAGTGAAGTTAAGCTAAACTAAACTAAGCTAAGCTAAGCTAAGATAAGATAAACTAAGCTAAGCTAAGTTAAGCTCAACTAAACTAAACTAAGTTAAGCTAAACTAAACTAAACTAAACTAAGTTAAGCTAAACCAAGCTAAGCTAAGCTAAGCTAAGCTAAGCTAAACTAAACTAAACTAAAGTTAAGCTAAACTAAGCTAAACTAAACTACACTAAGCTAAGTTAAGCTAAACTAAACTAAACTAAGCCAAGCTAAACTAAGCTAAGCTAAGCTAAACTAAGCTAAGCTAAGCTAAGCTAAGCTAAACTAAGTTAAGCTAAACTAAGCTAAACTAAACTACACTAAGCTAAGCCAAGCTAAACTAAACTAAACTAAACTAAACTAAACTGAACTGAACTGATCTGAACTGAACTGAACTATAATGAACAAAGCTAAGCGCTTACGCCAAACTAAACTAAACAAAGCTAAACTAAGGATACTCAGACAATTTTCCATTGTGTGGTATTTTTGTTTAGAAGGTCTGACACCAAATATTTTGTGGCAGCGTGATATCATACATATGTGATCTCAAACATGGCAAACGAGTCAGATTTAGCTTTGTCTACAGTCTCTCTGCAGGTCACAGTTTACAGTTTTTGAGTGGCAAGATGTTTTAAAGTGTATTTCTGTTTCTAACATTGAAACTTAGACCACATTATTACACAACTTATTGACCTAATAAATACACATAAATAAACGACTTGATGACTGTTTATTTGTGTGTGTGTGTGTGTGTGTGTGTGTATGTGTGTGTGTGTGTGTGTGTGTGTGTGTGTGTGTGTGTGTGTGTGTGTGTGCATTTATTCGGAGTCACAGAATAATAATGATAATGCAACTGTTAAGTGTTGTCACCATGTATTTGGTATACTAATGTAAATATAAAAAAAAAAAAAAAAAAAAGAAGCAGATTACCATATAAAGAAATCTGTCACAAGCTGACGTCAGCTTGTATCGAAAGAAGAAAAAATAAGTTGTAAACAAAGTAGGTAGAATGGTCTGAAGCCTGAGGTTTTTTGCTGCTTAATGTGAACATACAGCATTGTAACATACATGTACAACAGAAACTAAGGAAAAACATAATAGGTCCCCTTTATCTCTCAAGTGAAGAAAAATTCAGTGGATGTAAAATTATTACCGTGTCAACTGTGACACATTTTATTTTTAAGACAGAAAAACACAGAGTAAGATAATTATTCTTTACCTTAAGATGAGACTACATCGTTAAATTTGGTATAAATTCAGACTATTATTGACGCTTAGTGCAAGCGCCTAGTAAAATATCATAAACAACCATTTAAAGCACATTAACTCCATCAGAAAACAACTAAAATGCCCAACAACGTACATTATCTGAACTACAATTGTCTGCTGCTGTTTAATGTCTGAGGTTATGACTGACGGGGGTAAACGTGGAACTGTCCCCTTATTTTAATTGTGCAGCTGCCCCATAATGAACTCTCAGTCAGAACCGCTGATCAATCTGAACTGAACGCTTATTCAGCACCAGGGGCTCTGGAGTCAGGCACATGATCTGGTCATCGCCGTACCAGTTCACATCACCTCTGGGGCTCGGCCAGAAAATGTATTGACTCCGTTGCGGTGCATGCATTTGACTTTCACATTGTTTCCTCCACCTGCAGGATAATGTCAGGGAAGGGTTCATCATCATCATATTGCACAACCCAGCACTGCCAATTGTGATGATGTTCAATGATGCTGGGTCTAAAATCTTTTCCTGTTTGATTGATTGCAGCCACAGCTGCAACAGGAACCTCCTTTTGACTGTGGCATGGACGATTTAACATTCCCTCAGCAGCCTGGCGAAAACAGCTGATGTACCGGTATTTAAGATTGCAAGGAGAAACACTGAGGACCTCAGGCACTCTCGTCATGCCTTTGATGGTGAACCAGGACACTCCTGCTCTGAGTATTCGCCTGCGTCTTTGCTGACAGACCTTCCAGGCCTTATGTTCAGCTTTTTCTCCCCCGTAGCACTTAAATCACTTATTCTCCTTCTCTTTTTTTGTTTCAGTGTCTCAGGCCTGTTCCCGTTTCCTTCTCTGCAAGTATTTTGCTCTGCGTTCAGGATCGGCCTCCCCTTGCTGTTCATAAAGTCACAGCCTCTCAGTTGCATTCAATTTAGCCATACCTGACCAAAGGAAAATTACCAGTAATAAAGAAAAATAGAATAATGAAATCCCAGTGAACAACTTTGGGGGCTAGGAATAAGGTGGAAAGGAAATAAAATATCTTCATCACCAAATTAGCAAAACTTTGTTTACGGCTATTTGTCAATTAAAACAAGTCTAGTAATGCGCAGAAGAGTAAAGACAGAAACAGCCAGAGTGAGATGTTTGATGAAGAGCTGCAGATAACAGGCTCTTACTGCACCTCCGCTAACAGCTCACCTCTAACAGGGAAACAACTTCTTATACATGTCGTGCTGTGCAATGGAAAAGTACTTGCCGCCAAATAATGGAGGACTTTGAACCACGGAGTTGCCCACTGCTTTTCTAAACATCATAGACTCATGACAAGTTGTCATCAGTTAAAGACACCGTCAAGCAGGTAGCCCTGCAAGATACAAGTCCCTACCACACCGAGTCAAACTGAGTTGAGCCACCATGTGTTTGGAAAAGCTCCAAAAGTGACCATAAGGAGAAACAAGAAGACACAAAATGACCACAAAGATACGTAACACCACAAAATTAGTGTGTCTTGCTCCTATGTACGTGTGGTGGGGGCCACATCTCCAGTCTGTGGCCAGAGGCCTATTGTTTTGTAATTGGCCCATAAACTAATATATATTATAATATGTATTTGGCTTTTTGTTTTTACACCATTCACATCACATATCTGATAGTTATGTATACATTAAGCAGTAGAAAAACATGTTCACGACATCAAAATATGGCACTTGCTCTGTGACTGGGGATGAGCACTTCTGTGGTACTTGGAATTCTATAAAATAATTTTAAAAACAAATATTGCAAAATTGATGGCTCAGAAGATTGTAACTGTTTAAATGACATATTGTTTTATTCTAAAATAGCATTTTAGTTTCATGTTCAATATATATTTCATAACTGATTTCAAAATTATCCTGATATATGACAGTAAGGAAAAGTTTGTTTGTTTTTTTGTGTGGACAAATGTGAGTGAATACCTGAAGAAACAATTTAAGAACATTAAAATGTAATATATATATTATATTTTATTTATATATTTTATACATTTCATGTTTTAATATTTTTATATTTGAAGTGCCAGTGTTAAACACTGTAGCATAATGCACATTCTGTTCTATATTTTAATGTAAATTTTCAATTATTTTTCTATCTATTTTATTTTATTGCTGTATATTTACATACTTCTATCTCATAGTCTTATTCTTACATCAGAGAGAGTGTAACGAATCAGAATTTCCCCTCAGGGATCAATTAAGTATTTCTGATTCGGATTCTGAAAAATTAAAGGGACCTGAGAATGTGAAATAATAATTAAAAAAAAAAAAAAAAACTATGTCGTTGAAAAATACAAATTTTTTTAACAATTGGTCTACTTAAAAAAATTAATTTCAAGTATCAGACTGAGTCTTTATTTTAGAATATTTTTATTATGAAGGCACCATTGCTTCATTTCCGGTTGTAATCTTTTTTTCCCTCGTGCGAGCTTGACGCCGCAAGTCACAGCGAAAAACCGCATGCCGGACAGCTGGACTGTACCAACTGTTTCGCAAGGTAAAGAACTAACTACCACTTAAACATGAGACCAAACAATCCACAAAAGACGAATTAAAATCGTGAAACAAAATATTTTATCTCAGCGCAAAGCTTCTGTCGTTGGTTTTAGCCTAAGTAATAGGACAAACTGTGCCCTCTGGGATCCCGTGAATGGTTTGATCCATCAGATGATTTCCAGCAGCTGAAAACAGCCTGCTGCCTGGAAGGAGGTGAGTTGTCACAACAGCATGAACGGACTGTCTGTGTAATTACAGCAATTTATTACACGTTAATTTACATCTTGTAACAGTCAGATGCATTATTTACTTCACGGTCAAGATATATATATTAGGAAAAATACTTAATATTAAAATATTAATTTACAACAGGCTTTATTAGCACATGAAAATGTAACTTTGAAAAAAATCCAACTGGAATATGACTGGAATAAACACAATAAGCTTTAAAATGTCTTGATAAACCAACCAGTGAATTGACAAACAATCCTATATAAACTGTAGAAAAGGCATGATTTATTTAAAGATGCACTATATAAGCACAAAATGTTGCACAACACATGCTTCAGTCATCTTTTCTGTCTATAAAAAGTGGCAGGGCATTATCTGCCTGTATGCTGCTGCTGATGTAGGTGATGACAAGCTGATTAACAACTGACATGACCCTCCTGCCACTGCAGGTGTCAGAGAAGGTCAGTCCTCTGCTGCCAGGTCTTATCTGATAACAAGGGAGCAGCAGGAATACATAAATGAATCTCACAGATACAAACTAGCACCGAAAGAAACGTATATGACACGAGGGTAGGATTAAACACAGTTTCACTGAGGATGCTATTTGATGCTAATTTAGTAGCTCATTCCTTGACTCTCTTGATTTGACAATTATTAGATAACTTGGATATATTATAAATCAACACGATGGCCAGTTTTCAAAATAACATCTCTTATAGATAAAGATAAAAGTGGGCTCTGCAGGGTTGAGGAGGAGTGTCATTCATTTTTTAAAAGAGGCATCTTACAAACAGTGTCCACTGTGCTTTTTTTGGTCATTTGAATAAAATTCAGATTAATTATAGATGATGTCATCTGTAATCACCATCATTTTTCCTCTTGAATCTGCAGGACATAAGGATGGCACTGAGTGCAAATATATGTTAAAAAGCATCACTAAAATTCCCTGAACACATCATTTGAGACTCTTTAGAGCAGGATACAGCATGAAGTTAGAGCTATGCTTAATGCTAAAAGGCCAAACGTATGTGAGCTTTACCAGAGAGATAAAATATGCATGACCCACTTAGCTTGAAGACACTAAGGACTTCATAGATCTCAGGACTCTCCGGTTATGCGGCTGGTGCTGGAGACTTTTTTCCTTTTCCAGCTCAGCCTAAATACATACTTTGCCAGGCAAACCTGTAATTTCACATGACCAAAAACTGTCCTGAAAAAAATGGACTTACGGCAAAGCAGATAACAGCTCTGTTTTTTTGTTAAGTATTACTTTAAACGTGGTTCTTGGAGGCTAAAGATAGGCTGTGAGGAGCTGAAACATCACTAATCAATCCACTGGCTGCTCCAGAACACATGAAAGGGAAAGAGAAGCCGCTCCATCAGGATTAATGTAGTGAGATCTGAACTGTTGGTGCCTTTGAGGAAGCAAACAGCTCCATTGTTGAGTCTGGAGTCTCTGGTATAAAACATGATTTGTTGCTGCAGTAATGGGACTTGGAAATGCAAAGGCAGGAAATGTAATTCAGTAGTATAGGAAAGACAGGCAGCGCTCGATAAACCTGGCATATCTTGTTCATCTGCAGGAGAACTTCTGTCGCCTGAACACACACACACACTAGACCAACAGACTGCTATACAAACTGCAGTATTTGCCGCTGCGTTTCCATTTCTGCCCCCACTAGGAACATCAGATATCACAGGTTGAGAGTTGCTTCATGACACTGATCACACCATGAACTTGTGTTGTTTTTCTAGAAAACCGCAAGTCATGTGTTACAGAAGGGAGAGGGAGTGGGATGTTATTTTCTAGGATATTACCTCAAAACAAGTAAGTGACCTCATTTATCAGAGCGCATCTCAATCAGTGAAGGGACTCTTTGTTTCAGTGAGATGATAACCAGATTACAGCCTCAGGTCTCATCTTAAGTCCACTGCAGCGGTGTGAATCTGTCCACAGCCACACAGAATGCATGTAAGAAAATAGTGAGACCTAATGTGTTAACACAGGAGGTGTTTTTTTGTTTTTGTTTTTCAGTGCATTTGTTCCTTATGTTTCCAATGTTCAGACGTGATATGAACAATGTCATTTTTTCCCACTGCAGATGTCCTGACCTGCTCTGCGTGTCAGTGAAGACGCTAAACAACGTGTCTCTTAAAAAGTTGTCCCTCCAGTCAGCAGTCAACATGGATGAATAAAGACACATTTATTATTGATCATTGTAGCTTAAGAAATGATTAGAAAATTCAACTGGTTATGTATAAATGACATAGACACTATTAAGGGAGGCATCACAACAGCACCAAAAGAAAAACTCATCCCCTCCTTGTGCTGCAACATCGCTCATAATATATGTGGACAATTTGCTCGTGCTCCACAAACCAGATTTTGCTTGCTCGCTGTATGTCACAACGAGGTGTCCATTATTTTGCGAAAAAGCAACTCTAAATTTTTTTGGAACAAGGTTAATTTTTCTCATGACAATAGCGGCCCTGTTGCAACTAATGCAAATTTGCATCATTGCCAGTATGAATAGCTTTAATGCGACATATTTGCAGATAAGTATTTTTCTTTATTTCTGTGTCGTTAATTCATCACGCCCTCTGATGTGTGAAGGCCTTAGGAGTCTATAGTCAGCTAGTGGCTCTGTAATGCTAACAGCAGCATGCTCATAACAACAATGCTAACATGCAGGTTGAATGTTTATCATGGTCATCATCATAGTTTACTATGCTAGCACGCTAGCTTTTGCTAATTAGCTCTACATATACAGTATAGTACAGCTCATGATACGTCCACAGGGAAATCTCTGGACGTGAAGGATCCTGCAGTTTCCCAGCACTGGATGCTTGGTGGGCATGCCACCAGGTACGTAGGTTGTCGGCTCACAGATTCAAACCAGTCTAATGGGGAAACATAATTCACAAAAATGTATTTTTGAAAACATTTGAAGCGAGAAACAAGTCATGCAGTTGCTGAATCTGTCTTTATTTTCTTTCGACAACAGATAGTTTAAACGTTTTTCAGGAGTTTCCAGAAGTGCCAAGTCGTGCTGGACACCTCTGATTTGAATTAAGTAGCCTAGATTCAATTTTATGCAAATAAGAAGAAGATACCCGTCTCTACAAACACAACACAGCATTGCCAGAATGCATTACAAAGCTGCTTACATGGAAAATAAATGGAAAGCATGGAAATGATTGATCCCGTGGACATAAGGCCGATGGGAATGTCAAGAGAATGTGTGACGGTGTTAAAATAAAAATTAAGATATTAAAGATGTCACTAGAGGCAAAGTCTGTGGTTCATCAAGTCATAAAGATTACTCCTCTGAAGACTGAAAATATCTGACTGACTGACTGACCCCAGTCAACACTAGCTTGAAAAAAAATATATATGTAAATGATGGACAAAGAGGACAGGAAAATCCTCAAATGTTTTACCATGCTTTCCCCATATTATTCCGAATGTCAAGGATTCCATAAATAAACCACGTTTATGCAAGACTCATGAAATTACAGCAGAACGAATTGTGCCTGCAATCCACTGAAGTCCTGCCAAGCAGCAGACATAAATTGACATGATTAGCTCTTCACTCTGATGCAGGCAGTGTCACCTTAGCAAGACAAATGAGTTTTACTGCATCCCTCAGACTATTATTGGAAACATTTAGAGACAAATCTAATGTAATACACCTGTTTAAAACCCTTAAATGCATGAATAAGAGCTTCAATCAGTAACTTTGGATGCAGAACTGATTTAATCCGCATGTGCTCTTGAACTTTTCCTACAACAAAGAGCTTTCTCAATGAGACTTCCTCCGAGGGAGTGCGTGTCGGTACTCGCCTGCACCTGACTGAGACATGGGGAGCCTCCCATAAACCCACAGAGGCATGTCGTTGATTGCCCCTCCTACACACTACCATAAAGGCAGCCACTGACCCAAAAAGCCTGCAGTTACACTTAAAACATCCGTCTGGTTCCTCCCTGTGCGTTTGACCAGGGGGGAGAGCACATTTCTGTCTGCAAAGGGAGTTATAAAATGCTCCTTGCATTGTAAAACCCTCAAGTACACAATGGTTTGGTTTTACAGGGCGAGTACACATATTTGGAGAGCACACTGCTGAAGTCAGAGTCTGAATATAACTACAGCTGCTACAGTGTGGGAGGCGAGCCGACTGCAGTTGGTGTGGTTATCGAGTGCAGAACTGGGGAAAAATCTCCAACTGATTTCCTCGCGAGCAGATGACACTGCGGTGTAAACTGGATAGCATCCTCTGTGTTTGCACATGGAAAAAAGCTCGAGGTATAAATAACAGCTCTTTGGCACCGTGTTGTTGTTTTTTTCTGTAATTTTCAGAGAGCAGATATCTCTCCATGACATTGAAGTCCATGCCGACAGCTGCATCTGATTAACACAAAATCTCACGCCAAAGTCTGAAAAAGCTTTCCTGAGTGACAACGATTTTAAAAATATGCTTATTTGCTGTCTGGTGGAGTGTTAGATTAGAAGATTGACACCACTTCCATGTCTTCCATGAAGCCACGGCTAGCGGGTAGCTACATTAGCTTAGCATAAAGACTGGAAACAGCTAGCCTGGCTGTCTACAAGCAAAAAAATCTACCGGCCAGCACTTGGTGATTAACTTGTTATATCTTGTTTGTTCAAGCCATTGGTTCTCAACTAGGGGTTTGATTACATCCAAAGGTCATTGAGAGAGTTCCAGGGGGTGCCCAGAAAAATGGGGAAACAGCTTATTTTCACTATTTAATTCCTCCAGTTGCCTCCTCAACTGTAGAATTCTGGTTTTAATTATATCTGACGACTAAAATCCTTTCAGACTGTGCCACCTGAAGTGAAATCTTACCACATGGGTGTCTAATACACATCAGTTCAGGGGTTCTTGGCACAAAAAAGGTTGAAAACGCCGCAGACGGATTCACAATGTTTGTTTAGAATAACTTCCAGGTAGAAAACCTGCATCACATACATAAAAGGAAACACTAAGCAAACACTACCTCAGTTGGTTAGTTTGTAGCCACCTAAAAAAAAGCTAGTCTCATACTGTGTCTGCCTGCTGTTTGGTGTTGTGCAGGTAGTGTCAGTGGGTTTATGGAGCTCTTTCTGCCTGCTGCAGCCAAAAATGACGGTATGAAAGCAGTGGGAGTGAAGCAAAATGGTAAAGTAGTGGGCCGGAGAGCTAAACAATGAGCCGCAACTATAAATGACTGTTAAGTCCAGTGAAGCCACTCTTTTCTTCAGACACTTTTCACGCTGTCATTTGATACAGCTCCACTATTAAAGTATTGATTATAGCTGCTTTTAGTGTGACAGGGGTGTTAATCTTGTCATCTAAACACAAAAGAGGGCTCTGAGAAGTGTTGTATCCACTGTCCCAACAATCTAACATCTGATGAAGGCTGATGACTGACGTGTCCATTTGTCTTTCAGGTTAAACACCATCCCTGCCTCATGCCCAGTCAGTCACATTGCTCACATACAGTCACACTCCACCCCTCTGTCTGCCCTCTAGCAGTTGGCACAGTGGTGTCATCTCAAGCTCTCAGCTGTTACTGTGGCGCACCACTGACTGGACCAGCAGCTGTCGAACACCGCAGCAACACTTACTTCTATATCGTCTCCAGATTAGAGCATCGGGAAATCAGGGTGAGGATGAAACATATGGCTTTTCAAGTGTTTTGGCATTCCTTACATCACCACTATGGATAAACACAGTATATGATTCATCCTCTGAAATATCTCTTAGATCTCGTTGGCCTAGTTAAAGATAGAAATAGAGATTAAATGGATGCAAACATTTCCCTTTAATCCTTTTTTATCTCTGAACAAATGCTGATCATAAGAAATCAGAGACGCACACATAAACCCATGTGCAAAGCATTCTGATTCAGATAATCACAGTCCATGTGTGTGGAGAAATGTACATATCTGCTGTGTTTCTGGAAAGCTATATCAAGGACGCCAGACTCTAGAGTCACTGTAAAAGAAGGACTGCTTTGACAAAATCCGTGGATTGTAGAAACCTGGAAAAGAGAGAAAGATTTACTTAATGCTTTCATATGTACAGTCACAACAAATAAAATACTCAGATTAAGACTACATGTCTTTCTCCAGGGTGTCTACAGGTATCATACATTTTAACTTAATGCTTTTTGAGACATTTAAGGATCATTTTTAACCAAATTTAAGACTGATTTTCAGACAAATTACCTTTTTCTTATTAAAGCACTGCAGGTAAATATAAAGTTAAGGTGTATAAATGCAGTCCTGTGCAGAGGTAGGTTTTATTTAGGATTATGGTCAGTGAGTTAGATTAATCTACATTAGGTTCAGTGTTTGGTTGAAAGATTTGAAACATCAGTAATCTGGAGTTTAACGCAGAAGAGCTAATATTAATAAAACTGAATGTAAGACATTTTAAGACACCCTGTTCTCCTGTAGCCAACAAAGTTATGTCAGACAAATGAACGACATGAGCTACTCCCACCCAAAAAAACACATGTACATGATGATTTCTCTGAAACTTTGAATCAAGCTGAAGTTTATATAACAGAACAACGACCAGCTGCAGATGAGTTACTTTTCTCTCTCATTTTAGTCGATAAGAGACAGAGATTAATGTTCATTCAGCCAGAGCTTTGGTCTCTGACTAAAATCCCAAAAGTCCAGGAGGGGTATTCCCTGTTTAAATGTGTCACAGCTTGATGTCAGTGGAGAATTTACACATTCAGCTCCAGGCCAAAAAACTGAGCTACTTCTGTTTATCTTTCTCTGAAGGTCAATTATTGGGTTCAAATACGGATGTATTACATATAATTCTCATTTTAGGATAAGCACAGTTGTTTTAAAAGTTGAGAAACATGATGCAGATAGCTGCATTAAAGATTTACGATGGATACACATGTAGACTTCAGGTTACCCAAGAGAAATCCAGATCGATTTCTGAAGGTGTCAAATGTAATAGCTCATTACAGTCTGTTACACCACAAACCTCAGGACAGCAAATGAAGGCTTGACACAACATCATGAAGCAATAAACAACACAGGGGAGACGACAACTACAAAACCTTGTTTAAAGTAACTCTATGCAGCGTTTACTCTGGTCAACCCTCACCACTTCTCTGACTTTATTGGTGTCAAGGGACAAAATCCTAAAATGGAAATTATATGCCATAGCATCCTAACCAATAAATAACCAGCCTCTTCCCTGACTTTACACAAACTTGCTTGGTATGTGCATCAGGGATGAGCACAATTAGTCCACTCGATTAAATGTTGCTATCTCACTAGTTGGCGCCAGAAATACTGATTGATTCAACTTTTTATTAAAATTATAATAATTTGTATGGAATGGTGTTCACCCATTAAAAATGCTGTTGTAATAATCCATCCATCCTCAGACATCCCTCTCCCCAGCAACGCTTTCCAGCTCCTCCTGGGGGATCCCAAGGCGTTCCCAGGCCAGATGAGATATGTAATCCCTCCAGTGTGTTCTGGGTCTGCCCCGGGGCCTCCTACCAGTGGGACCTGCCTGCAACACCTCTAACTGGAGGCGCCCAGGAGGCATCCTGATCAGATGCCGGAACCACCTCAACTGATCCCTATCGAAACGAGGGAGCAACGGCTCTATTCCGAGCTCCTTACCCTAACTCTAAAGCTGAGCTCAGCCACCCCACGGCGGAAACTCATCTCGGCCACTTGTATTCAGGGTCTCATTCTTTCGGTCACCACCCAGAGCTCATAACCATAGGTGAGGGTCGGGACGTAGATGGAACAGTAAATCGAAAGCTTCACCTTCTGGCTCAGCTCCCTCATTCCCACAATTGTCCAATGCAGGGCCTGCATCACTGCAGAAGCCACACCAAACCACCAATCCATCTCACACTCCATTCTACCCTCACTCAGTAGTAACGCAGTAACTCTCCCCTAACCCAGAGAGGGCAATCCACTCAAATAATCAGGAAAGTTTCCTAAAGATTGATTTTCCTAAAGAGTATTGTTTTCAATAAATCGTATTTGTTAAATTTTACTTACTGAGTTGTCATGTTTTGTGAGATAATGTGCAACGTTCATACTGCACTGTGCCACAAATTTCAACAGCTGTTAAAATACAGTTTGGTTTTTGAAAAATGTGATTAATGATTTCAAATGGCACTTAAAACATAAATACTATTTTCAGAAAATGTTTAAACTTATAGATTAATTTGTGCTTAGTTTTTACAGTTTTCTTACCTTTAGACCAGTCAACTACTGTTAGTTTAAACTGCTGTTTAAATGTCAGTGAAATTAGTGGTAGTTAGGAGTATCCTTAATGTACATGTATCTTGGATAGCCATGTAACAAAATGACACTATTACTTACAATTAAGCATAACATGAGACATGATAAGATGAAACGAAATAAATTATGTGCAGCAGTTGCTATTTAAAGACAAAGATTGCAAATATATAGAGTGCAAATGAACAAAATACAATAAATAAAGTTTATCAATCAGGTGCAAAACTAACGTACACAGTATCAGAAATGTAAACAGGTTTAAAGTAAATGTCATAATTATGGACAGGTTATGTAGAGATTTAAAAAGTGGGACTGATAGGGTTAAATATCCCAGGCAGATTCCAGGAGTTACTTGATGATAAAATGTTGTCATTAAATTTTTATGTACACCTACTTTTCCTTACCCTGCCTCATTTACATACACTTATGTCAGCAGTTTCCTACATTTCCCACAGCCAATTTCAACTGCTCCCAGAGTGGGGATGCAAATTTAATGCTAATCTAATCCCTGTGTATTTATTTAAAAACGTACAAATTAGCATGTAACTACAACGAGCAAGTGCTGTGTCAAAATAATAGCATTTCACACCACAAAGCAAATCCTGCAACTGTGCATGAAATATATAAAATCATTAGTTGAGAAATAGGCTGTTTCTCTGGATAGATATCACAGCCTGGTGTTAAAGGTTTTCTGTAACTAGACAAGAGGTGACATCACATCACCTGTATTTGTCTAGTTATTCACAGAAATAATAAAATATAAACATACCAACAACTAAACTGTAGATTTGTGTATATCAGGTGTTACCTGGACCTGGCCTTGTACCAGCCTGTGAGTTTTGGGGTATCCTTTCAGTTCTGGATGCAAATGCTGCAGTGGGCGTGGGATGCTTAGACGAGCTGTTAAGATCCCTGATGTTATAGTGCGCAGGGCCCGGTATGGGAGGGTCCTTGGGAACAATCAGGGGAGGTGCTGCTATTGCCAGATAATAGCCTCTCCTTGAGACACAGTGAACACAATTTACATTTTTAGACTATTAAAAAGAAATAACTGAGGGACACGTCACCAAAGAGATAAATGTTGTGTGTTTACTCACGGCAGGATGGTCCTCCTCACTGGTGCAGGGGTCTGATGGGGACTGTAGGCTCCTGGGCAGGGCGTATGATTGTCCACTGAGAAAGGGGTTCTCTGGGTTTTTGATTTGAAGGGGGACAGGACTGCCTTGGAGCTGTGCTGGATGAAGTGGTCATTCACCTCATAGTGGCCTTCAACACATATACACAAACTAAGATAAATAAAATTAAGAATAAAAGAGGACAAAAATGTGTTAAAATGAGATTGTGCATGACTTTTCACAGATAAAAAGAAGTAGTTACATGGTGATGGCCCGTTTTTGTTTGGGTAAATGGGGTCACGTCCAGTTTCTGACAGGAAAGCAGCTGTACCAGTCACTGAGGAGAAGCTCTTTCTACTGCCACAACTGACCTGTCCACACAGAGGAAGCTGCACATTAACTAAAGGATGCACAACACAGTCTTTAAAAGCAGCTTGCATTATTCACATACATACATCATACTGATTCGGGGCTGGTGTTTTGTGCTTCGGCCCATCCAGCTGCACAGCCACAGGCAACCTGAACACCCTGGAGACTCCAGTGTTGAAGTCATTGTTGTTTATGAAGGAGCTCTGCAGGTTGTATGCATTTGGTCCGGGGGTGCCTCTCAGTGGGTTACAGGAGGTACTGGGAGCCTGTTGAAGAGGATGATGTGACAAATAATGCTCATGTTGATGAAGTATTTGGTGTATTTACAGGCAGAAACAGCAGAATCTACACTTAAATCAGGGCCATAACTAACACTGTTATCATGGCATTTGTATTTTGTGGGAGAATTTTGAGGTTTTAGCAACCATGGCACACAATTTAGACTTACATGTTAGTAAATAAGATTTACAGAAATTTACATTAAAGGTCCATTGTGAAGGATTTTGGGGGGTATGTTGGCAGAAATGGAATATAATATAACATGTATGTTTGCTTTAAGAATCATTGTGTTTTCATTACCATAGAATGAGCTGTCTATATCTACATAAGGAGTGGGATCTTATATACAGAGTCCGCCATGTTGCACCACCATGTTTCTACAATAGTCCAAAATGGAAAAACCAAACACTGGCTTTCGACAGGGCAATGCACGTTAGAATGCGATGTCCATCCATCCATTTTTGTAACCGCTTATCCTCTTGAGGGTTCTGGGGGTGCTGGAGCCTATCCCAGCTGACACTGGGCGAGAGGCAAGGTACACCCTGGACAGGTCACCAGACTATCGCAGAGCTGACACATGAAGACAGACATTCACACTCGCTCACATTCACACCTACGGCCAGTTTAAAGTCACTAATTAACCTGCATGTCTTTGGACTGTGGGAGGAAGCTGGAGTACCCACAGAAAACCCATGCTGACACAGGGAGAACATGCAAACTCCACACAGAAGGGCTCCCCCACCCTCTGCGATGTGTTTTTTTTTTAATGTGAAACTGATTTATATAAATGCAAATACACAGGAGGGAGTCTACAAATGTCACATAGCCCACAAACTGACAGGAAGCAATCCACAAATGTGCAAAACCCTTTGCATGTGTAAAAATGGATCCACAAATGCGTAAACATGACTACATGTGTATCTGCTGTGGTGAAACTGTTTACATTTGTAAAATCTGTGAAATTTTTATGTGAAATTGAAGTACGTGTTTACAGAGTAAGTTTGCAAATCAACCTCTATTTTTGGATATGACTTCACACAACACAAATATAAAAAGACATGTTTGTGGATAGTAAAATATTTGTAGATCACGGTACACATTTATAGGTTGTAGAAAACAAGTGTCGCTCACTCTGGCTCCATATGCATTTCTTTTATTTTGATGACATTTCACCCTTTGGGCCTTCTTCAAGATCAACAAACACACTGAGACACAGGTACACTGATCTGTTATGTGGACCACACCTTTGTCACAAAGCGGATGATGATTAGGTGATCATGATACACTATTAGGATGAGCAAATCGCAGTCAAAATCACAGTCACACAGCTGACAGTGGTTAGATGAGCAAATAATAAAACGTTGTCAGGAGCTACAGCCAGTTGCATGTCTTCAAATGACAACAGCCACTACATAATCCACCACATGCATTTATAATCCAATATATTTAACAATCTTATTAATAATCTTATCAACATTGTTGAATATGGTGAATAAAATTTACATTTTTAATTCACAATATTCAACACTGTTAAATACCAGAGTGTGCAACACTTGTATTCAAGTCTATTGCCAGTGATCAGCACTTCATTATATTAATTGGTGTGCGTTCTTTTTTATATTTTACACATTTATAGATTGTCTTGTGTGGGTTACAAATAATACAGTCCAATAAAAACTTCTACACGGGGGGACCTGACCTTAGATGGCACAAAGCCTGTCGTGCCTTTCTTTGAGAAGGAAGGACTTTGGACTTCAGCACTGCAGATGCGACCATAAGTGTCCGGTCCAGGGTTTTCATTCTGAAACAAAACACATCATTATCATGTTTATAATGCACTGTTTTAGCTGATACTTTGTAATGATGTTTGGATAGTGCCTACCAGACAGACTTGTGAAGGGAATCTCCTAGCTTGAGATAAAAACCCTTTATTTTCTTCATCTGGTCTGACTACTGTTTGGTACTTTGTTGGTATTGAAGATGAGACGGTGTAAGCAGGAATCTTACCTGTTGTGAAATTAAAACGATAATTATTATATTTGATAGTTAAACAATAAAAAAGTGTTCACTTTGACTCACTTGTATTAAATCCTCGGGACATGTTGTTGAGAAAGTCAGTAAATCTGAAGCCATATTCGTGTTGCCATGGCGACGTAAAACTATAGTGTGGTTAGAAGTGACGTCCTGCTGTGGTCTGTTAGCGCCATCTCTCGGTGACAGCAGCGTCCACCAGGCGCTTTATACCAACCAAGCCGCCTCTGTTTTGTTTCTACAATAGCTCGATCCATCATGGCGATGCATGCGAAGGCGACTCCACCACAGATCCCGGACACCCGCCGGGAGCTCGCTGAACTAGTGAAGAGGAAACAAGAACTAGCGGTGAGTTAACGCCACCGCAATTTCGTCAAAGATAAAAGCGGCATTAAGTGTATTGTTAAATCATTTAGAAATAGAGCTTTAACTTTAATATCAGCGTTTGCTATCAGAGGCCTTGCTAAAAGCTAGGCTAACTATAGCGGTTCACTCCAACAGTGCTAATAGCTTCAGCTAACGGCTAGCTAGCTACCGTTGAGACAATGTTGTGGAGAGCGTAGCCTTGTTAGGTATCTGGCATTTATTATAATAGCACAGTTTGATTGCAACACCTTAGCTTTCCAATATGTTTTACTTGATTAGGTCAGTATTGCGTTTTTAGGCGCTCACGGGCATTGCTGCGTTGAATATGCTAGCTCGCTAGCATAGCTTCTATTCAGCCGCCGCCCGGTTTGCAAAGTTCTCGCGCGATCTTGTTCTTCTTCTTTGGAATTTAACGGCAGCTTGTAGCGATAATGATGCACTACTGCCACCCTTTGGAGTTTTCAGATTTTCCTCATCGATCAATCAATCAAACATTATTTTTATAGCATTTTTCATACAAACAGAATGCTACACAAAATGCTTTACACAATATTAACAATAACTCCACACACGCACACGCACTCACAGAAACACACGCATAAATTCAGATATTGTAATGGTCAGGACTTAACAATAACAGACTACTATTACAGCACTCATAAAAAAACGGGAACTGAGGAAATGTTATCATAAGTGGGGAAACACCAGAGGCAGGATAAAAACTCAGAATAAAGAATAATTTAAGATCTATCAAGAAATAAGTTGAAAATAAATAACCAATGAAGTAAGAGAATATGCTAGCTAAAAAAATAAATCTATAAATACACAGTCATCAGAAATACTAAATCAAACACTAAAATAAAATAAAAATATCAACACATCAGTACTGTTCTCATTAGGAAACTTAAACAACATCTTCTGCCTTGTCCACTTTCCCCACACTACTCCAGTATGTTCTTTACTCCTGCTCCTGTTAGCCCTAACCTTTTAATTTCTTTCAGTTCTCTCTGATACATATTTCCTGCAGCCAACAAGCACATGTTCCACAGTTTCTGATACCTTGCAATGATCATAAAAACCCTCGTGTCATGTTTGATTTATGGACATTTTATGTACTATATCTGTGTCACCTATTTAAACTCAAAACATTTTGGACAGCATAACAAAAAAAAACCTGGCAGCACAAGTCGTGTAGAAACAAAACACTGGCGCAAGTAAAGGAATTGTCTAATCAGTTTTCTGTCTTGCTCTCAGCAATGGTTACTCATTATCTCTGCATCCCTGTTATGAAAATCACCTCATAATTAAAACCCTGACAAACGTGTGTACACATCTGTCTGATCATCTTAACACAGTACATGCTGCTTTTCCACAATTAATTCAAGTTTAACCTGATTTCTGCAATGTCTTAGGAGACGCTGGTGAACTTGGAGAGACAAATATATGCATTTGAAGGCAGCTACCTAGAAGACACTCAGATGTATGGCAACATCATCAGAGGATGGGACCGATATCTCACTAACCAAAAGTAAGTATCAGGTTACTCTCGT
The DNA here is from genome assembly GCA_019142605.1 of Cephalopholis sonnerati. Classification (NCBI taxonomy): domain Eukaryota; kingdom Metazoa; phylum Chordata; class Actinopteri; order Perciformes; family Serranidae; genus Cephalopholis; species Cephalopholis sonnerati. Next base: position 46,161 of record JAGQAX010000098.1, read on the forward strand.
ACTGTTTGCACTTTTTTCATTGAACAGAAGAGAAGAAACTAACATGAAACTACAGGATTTTACAGCTATCACAAGAGCCATAGTCAGTTTAAAATAAGTCAGAGCATGTGTAAACTCCTTTAATTACTAAACCAGAAATCAGACTTACCTTTCTATTAAGCTTTGTTATAAGATGAAAACTTTGTGTTATCACACTTGAACATGAGCTAGTCACTTAAACATTTTGCTGTGATCCTGACAGGAACTCCAATAGTAAGACGGATAGAAGGAATAGGAAATTCAAGGAAGCAGAGCGTTTATTCAGCAAGTCATCAGTCACATCAGTTGCAGTAAGTCTGTCTCTCACTGGACATTTTTCACACAGTGTATGAGCTTTTCATTTTCTGCATAAAAAGAAAAGAACTACTAATGTAATGGCACTCTCTGCTTTGGTTTACAGGCAGTATGTGCACTCGGCGGGATACCGGATCACATGAATGAAAAACGTGAGTTGTTATTGCAACTTTCTCAAACCAGTCAGTGTAGGAAAAGTTTCCTCTGCTAGCACCTTCTGACTCTTGAGTTTGTGCTGTCATTTGGGTCCTGTCAGGTGAAGCAGGCAGCGGCACGGAAAGCGACGCCTCTCCAGATCTCCAGAATCAAGAGAACGAGCCAAGCCAGGAGGACACGGAAGATGTTGACACGACGCTTCAGGACCTAAAGCCTCAGAAAGCTGCCTCCTCCTCCTCCTCAGGCAGCCATCACGGGAGCCACAAGAAAAGGAAGAACAAAAACAGACACAGGTACAAAATGAAGACACAAGACACAGTGTGTCAGCATTTTGTTTAATCTCTGCTTCTTTGTGTTTCTGATGGTGCTGGTATTGGACAGCAGATTTCAAGATTTCTTGATTACAGAGTTTCAGATCAGTATGTTTACATGCACACAAGAAACCAGGTTACTGGGAGAAAGTGGGTTATGTCCGAAGTCAGACTACGTATTTACATGCACTGTAGTGAGGCCTGGTTTCTGTTAAATCCATGTATAGATGTAGCAGGTCAGCTAAGATTTCCCCCTCTACTGTGATCCTATTCTGGTACCATAGTTTAGTCATTTTTAAACCTCTTAGTGGTCCAAAATGCTTCTTTATGATTCAAACTCAGACACTTCCTCACATCAGTCTGAATACTAAAAAGGAAAATCAGAACATAACTAGGTTACTTAAAGGCAGTGGTTCCCAGTGTTTTGGCTTGTGACTCACTAAGTTTAAATGATGTGTATTTGTGAGCCCTCATCAGTGCTTATGGCCTTAGTCCAAACATTCATTAACAGTTAAACCAAGTTGTTCCTTTTAAAGATTTTTAGAGACCCGAGAAGGTCAAAGTTTTAAAAAAAATTTTTAAGAAAAAGCACAAAGTCAGGAAGAATAAACCAAATTTTGTTCAAGAGAGGTTCTCCATTGTGGCCTGAATATAAGACTACAAGACAGAAAAAGATCTTGCAAACACAAAATGCTTTCAGACTAGTCCTGTTGGGAAGGTTTCTCAGAGACACTGTTAGCCTGAGGATAAGATAGACCTCATTGCTTTTCTTTTGCTTAAGTGAAAGAAATGTTTGATGTTGTGAATATCTAAATTTAAGGTCCTTAAAGTAATACTTGTTTAGTGTAATTTCCTGAAAAATATATATTATTTTCAGGCCACTACAGTATGTTTGTCTTTGCCTGTCTTTTAATCATTTGGGGGCTCTGACGCGTAATAAAACACAGACTAAAGGGCATGTAAACACGCTGAGTATTTATTGGTAAGTCTAGTTTTGTTATTTTGAGAGTCAGTGTCATTGGATTTAGGTAATAAACTGTTCACAAATGACTTATTAGTTAAAGGAAGACTTAAGTATTTTTTAACCTGGACCCCTTTTTCCCATGTTTTGTGTCTAAGTAACTAATGGAGACAACAATTTTTTAAAATTGGTCCAGCACTGAGAGACAACGCTACAGCTGTAGCAGTGAAACAGGCTGCAATGTAATCCCTATGGGCAATTGTGCACCGTCAGTTTCCACCCACCAAAGTGCTCGTTTTGCCACCAACAGGCTCAGATTGTTAGTGAAGTGTCTGCTAACATTATGTAAAGTATCCTACAGAGAAATGAAACGCTTTTCCTTACCTTTGGCTGATCCCATCTCTTTGTTTGTGTGTGTAACCAAGTCTCGTTAAAGGAGAAGTGTCATTCTGAAATCTCACAGACTTTTCCAAATTGTCAAATCAGCTCAATATTCAGCCATGACACTGAAAATCCTTTAGATAACACAAAGCTACGCTTCCTGTACTCCAACACAACAAATTCTTCCCAGCACTTCTCTCTCAAACTCTTATTAATGTTTCCAACTGCTGTCTTCCTGTAACAAGTCACATCTCCCAAGATTTTAGAACGAGACTTCTCCTTGAGCGAGACATGGTCACAATAATAAACAGACCAGTGAAAGGTACAGAAAAACATTTCGTGTCTTTTCTGTAATGTTGTCAGACACTGATAACATCAATCTGAGCCTGTCAGTGGCAAAAACATGCACAGTAAATGGACATAAATTGACGTTGCACAGTTCTCCATAGGAATTATATTGCAGCCTGTACGCTGCAGCGCTCTCTCTCAATACTGGACCAATCTCAAAAGTATTTTTCTCCATTAGTCACGTAGATTCCAAAACATGGGAAAAAACGGTCCAGGTTGAAAAACAGCAAAGTTTCCCTTTAAGTGGATTTACACTGTTTACTCCTGAAATGTTTAATGTGGCATATTAACACAGCAGGTGCTCCACCTAACACACTGTGACGGAGTGTGTCTCTCACTCTGTAAAGTCCGGACTGCAGTATTACATAGACGTAGGGCTTTAGACTCAGGTTGGTGAACTAACAGCTGCTGCTCTCTTCCTTCCCCTAATGCTGACCCCCCAGTCCTTCTGCCATGTTTGATTATGACTTTGAGTAAGTCTGATTTTTACTTCCTGCTCCTGTGATCTTCACTTCTTCCTGCTGTTAACCCCATCCTCAACTTTTCCACCGTTTCCCCTGCTCTCCGTCTGCTTCTCTCGACCTACAGTAGAGTTTAAGCCTGCTAGTTATTCAGCCATACTGCATGTCCAACACTTCATTCTATAATTTTGCATTTTGCATTTCAGCATCCAGCACTCTGATCTCCATTAGATTTTCTTGCTTGTTACTGGGGTATTTTCACATCTTTCTGACCCCAGGTTCATTTCAAGTGTGCTTCCCCAACTCCAGTAATTAAACAAAACATTGCTGGTGTTGTCAGATGCTGGGCTGGCTACAGATCTTCTGCACAAGCAAGAACAAACACATGGTCATTTAGTGTTCTTGTTCTGGGCTGTTTTAAGGCTTCTTCATGATGCAGTAGTGGTACCGCTTTTCACCATACTTCCCATCAAAACCAGCTTTATGAACTGTCAATATCTAACACAGCCTTCTCTTTGTTTCTGTTGCAGATTTGACATGAAGGTGAACAAGAAACCGAGAGCTGTAAGTTGCTTTGCTTTGTTTATCTAATAATACTGTTACAGGTCTTTTTATTAGCGACTAAACTGGCCATTATTTTCTTGATAAAGTGTTTTGTTTAAAAAAAAAAAAAATCAGAATATTGTAGAAAATGGCCGTTAAAATTCCCCACAGACGAGGATGGCATCTTCAGATGTCTGTTTTTGGCTGACCAACAGTTAAGTCATGTATGACGTTAAAAATGGCATCAAGTCCTCAAATAAATGTTAGCATTTTTGTTTAAAAATGACTAAATGGATAATTTATATAACATTATATATCATGCCCGCCACGCCGCTTTTGACTCTGGAATGCTGGATTCTGTATAAAAAAGCAAAGTCAGTGTAATTAAGGGTCTTTGTTGTGATCCTGTTGTGGGATGTCTTTACCAAGGGCTTGTGATTGCTGTCTTTACTTCAATAATTTTTTTTGACGCTTTGTTCTCTGTCCTCCTGCAGGATTATTCAGCTTAACAAAGACAAGTGGAACACCTGGACGCATGAGGAGGATACGTGTAGAGAAACACAACATTTCTGGACTTAATGAACTTTGTTTTGCCTTTTTCTCCCCTCGGTTGTCATATTTCAGCCTGTACTGTGTGTATTGCTTTAAACATTCCCCTCCTGACACCAACATTTGGTCACGGTTAAGATTCTAACCTACCAAGTAAGTAGAACTACGGTGTTGCATGTTACTTGAGGCCTGACGAGGCCGACCTCCAGTAACACACCATCCTGTATATTGTTAAAAATGATTGTATTTATTATGTAGTTCATTTCCCATTGTGAGAAAGCTCAGTTTTTTTTTTCTGTGTCACATAGTCGTATAACCCCCGAATACCCCAGATTCTTTTATTACATGGTTGTTTTGCAAAAAAATAATAAAATACTAGTAACGTGAAAATGTGTGGTTGTTTATTAAAGGGCAGTGCTTTGCGTCACTCGTCACAGCAGTTAGAGGATTGTGAGATGCTGTGAAGCAGCTGATAAGTCATTTCTGGCTGTAATAGTCACCCTAAATCTGTGTTGTTTCTTGTGTCAATCACTGGCAGATAAATGCCTGGGAAACTTAAAACTGACCAAATGTTAGAGTTCCCACACATACGGTCCCTAAGAAGCTATAATATGAAAGAGTCAAAATATAATCAGTGTTTACGTTACTAATATTACCGGTGTTTACCTAACTAATATAAAGAATCAACAGCGAATTCTCTTCTGACAGTTCTCAGTTTATTTTATGAAACTAGTTACTAAAGTAAACACACGTCTCAGAGCACAAGCTGATGACGGCACTGTGCTGTTTACAAAATGATGCCTGGGTTTCATCAGTCGTAAACCGAAATGGCCAGTGCTGTTTTTACAAATACATGATTCATACACATAGACAGTTGTTTTTTATAACTATTAGGTCAACAAGTGTTTGTGTAGTCAGCATGCAGTATTTCAAATCCCTCACAAGGTGGCGCCAAAACTCACAATTGGCTGTACTGTAAACAACATACACAGACATATAAGGCAATATACTTTATATTCTCATGTTTCCCCTGATTAAGATTGAACATTTATGGCTACAGTCAAGATTGTTTGTACAAATCTTACACAATAATTAGTTTTCTCATCGAGTGTATGTGGATAACAAACATTATCATTAGCTTGCTTGTCACAGCTGTGTACATTTAAGTGTATTATTATATCAGATGCCAGTATATCCTAACCCCTTTGCCCCAGAAAGGCATGATTCTTACTGATGTGAAAAAAATTTCTGATATCACAGCTGCACTTACTCAGCAGCTAAATAGTATAATGGCAAAAGAACAAAGATCAGTGTTGGATGTACATGAATTTTAATATAACTTGTGAAGTATGCGACGATAGACTTATAACTTATTAATTTACTGAGCTTGATTTAGATGACTGGGTTGACGAATGTGTATCATGTGTGCTGACGTGGCTGCTGGATATAAATTTACAGTTGCCATCTTTCAGTTCCACTGTGTTAGTTCAGTTAAAAGAGCTGTGAAAAAAGAAATTAAGGAGATTAAATCAGTCAGAGACTCTTTGCAAACTGTCAGATTCAAAATCATCACTAATAATTGTATTTGACCCATGTAGTGTGCAATGTACTTATTTTACCTCTTGTAGTGTTCATTATTAGGAATTAGGAATTATTTTTTACAGCACTAACTACAGCTGAGCAACAGGAAGGAATTATTGGAGAATCTGAAGGTACACACACAGGCAATTGTACATTTGTAATTAATTGTAGCCCATTAAGTATGAACAGAGTTAGTCAAAGTTTTGGTTGACTGTATCTGGAAATAAATTTGTCGTCTGTTGTAAGTATACACAGACAATAAATATGAATAAGCTGATAAGATGAAATGTTCTCCAGAGTTGTGCTGGAAGCTGCAGATCCAGTTTGAGGTGTCTGAGCAAGCCTTTTCCAGGTACATTAATCCTGCAAACCAGTTTATGAATGTTTTTAATGTGTGTTGTGCTGGAATCTCAAAACAAACCATTGACAGTTTCCTTTCTCCATATTGAGACCTCAAATGTGTGTTTGTGATATGTAACACTAGATGGCAGCGATTCATCAGAATCCAGGATACTGTATTTTGTCTTGTTTTAAATCTTTTCTACATTTTTTAGATCTATTATGACATATTTTTTTTCTTTAGACCATCTATTTGTAGTGTGTATTGAGACCTGATTGCCTAATTTCCATTTTATATATACGTCTCACCTTTTAAAAACACTGTGATTGATTGTATAGCAGCAGCATCCTCAGGGAGTTCATGGCTGTTACGCAATTGTGTGTACTGTCACAGGATCATGTGATGATGATATATCTGTCTAGTATTACACTAGTCAGGTTTACATGCTAATAGAGTTGTTCTTAAAGGTACGTTACCTATAGATTTTCTGAATATAGCATCAAATGTTGTATTATGAGGAATATGCAGCACTCTGTGATGTAATCACAACAGGTCAAAGTTCAATTCAGTTTGTAGGAGTTGGGAGGCAGGTTAGCTACTTAGGGCTATCTAGTTTATTACGAATTACATACTCACAGTATTCTCATGAGGGTTTTGTGCCATACATTATGGAACAGTGCCGCAGCTTACTGGCCACAGTTGTCATTAAATGACCACCACCTGCTATTTGACTAAAATCAGCTCTGGTTTGCAACCAAGATATCTGTGATTGATTACTATGAATTTTCCCCAAAATGCAGCATTTTCCTGACTCCACCTTAACAAAGTGCTCCCTATCCTCTCCTTAAAACACATCCTTGGGCTGTCTAGGTGAGGATTTACATGCCCCGGCCCCTAAATCAAACACACTTTACTGATTGTACATTTCCCATGTGTGATCTTTTCCTATGATGTAATTTTTGAAAGTAGTATTACTTAGGCAAGGTAATTTTTTTCTAGAGCAGTTTTTTTTTTTACTTTTTATTGTTAAGTTTTAAAGTAGTTTCCCCAGCACTGGTGCCAAGTCTACTGTGCACACTATAGGTCAAAATGTTCTATATTTTTAGGCATGTTTAGATCTTGCATTGAGTGTGTGTGAGGTCCAACAGAACATCTGTAAACTCCAGGAAACTAAGCTTCGTCAACAGAAGCTGGGGTACCTATTAAAAGTGCAATGACATATTAAATTGAAAAAGAAAAACACATCATAGAAATTTGATATGTGATAACAATGTACTAAAGTCAGCCTTGTTTTTGCAGCATGGAGTTTGAAAGTGAACTTGAGGGACTGAACGCTGTAAGTTTGTCAGTTTTATATGGAAACTTTCCCCACATATTTAAAACAGAATGATTAAATTGTGATATTGTTGATATTGTTTATGACTGTCATTTAAATTGATACCTAGACTCTAGAAAGCCCCCTAGATGAAATGGAGTGTATTGGCTGTAAGAAGCTGATGAGTACCTTCTCATAATTTATGCCCATTCTTCAGCAAGTAGTAAAACATTTATTCGTGTACATGCATGAATAAAGTGTTTTTTTCCATTTCCACCAAGCAGCACCGCTACAGCTCACAGTTGTGTAATCTATGTACAAACAGAAATTAAAAACAGCATGTTTCATGGGGAAGTTATGAATAATTCTTGCCCTTTGCCCTTTAAGAGATAAATAGATAGCTAACCATCTCATCATCTCTCAAAACCTGTTGCTTTAAGGCTGCTTTAGTGAGCCGTACTCACCATTCTGATCTTTAAAACTTTCTAGAGTAAGTCAAAACTTGGGAGTAGTTGAATCTTGCAGTGAAACGCACATTAGTCACAACTGGCCTGAGACATCGCCACATGGGGGGATGGAGAGGAACCAGAGCCGCTGACAAACACTATGATGGAGAGACTGACTGGGAAGAGTCCATCCCTGGAATGCACTCCTTGGTTTCAGGCTCCATCCCAGAGTCACATTTCATCTGGTATGAATGGCACAAAGACTTTTTTTTTACTGCTCTAGCAGGCAGTTATTACTGTTACCTAAGTCATGTCACATCTACTGGATGTATTGCAGCTTCAGTTTGTGCGGATGTAGCAGGGTCAATTATACAGCAGTAATATGTGTAACAAAGTCACATGCACATTTGTAATGTTAAATATTACAATTACACAAGATTTGTTTCAGTTGTTATTGCTTGACACACTTAGGTCTGTGTGTGGAACATTTGATATTCAGTTTTTGTACCCCTATGTTCACCTTTGGGGGTACCCCACCTATAAAGGGGGATCTCCCGCCTTACCTCTGCCCTTAAGCAACATCGCTCTCATAGTAATGTCCGTGTTTTAGTGCTGTTAAGCTAGGTTTGTAAGTTCATATTTCAGCCTTAACTTATTGTATAATATGCTAACATATCCCTGTGTCACTTAATTTGTGTAGGGGCTCGAGTTATATGGTCGTAATTGACAGAGGATTTTGTTCTCACCTTTTGCTGTCAGAGTTGTCAGGACTAAACGGACATCTCCTTTAAAGATATCCACGGTCTGGTCCTCTTCATATCAACACAACACTGACAACACTAGAGTCCACTGGTGACACAGACATTCATGTTCCCCAGAGGATGACTTCCAATGACTTTGGTGATCCCCTCACTTTAACATTAGCACCAGTAGTTGACTTGATTGTTTTTTAGCGTAATATTTTCACAATTGAATGAATTACCATAAAATTTGGTACAGACATGGACCCAGGAGGATGACTCCTACTGACTCTGATGATCTCTTAATCTTTCATGCAGCGCCACCACCAGGTCAAAATGTCACCTAGGCTTATGACTAATTATCATTCTCAGTTGTTCTTTGTGTTTACTGCTAATTTACAAATGTTAGCATGCTACAATACTACATGTAGATGGTCACTAGTATGGCTGTAGACTCTGTTTGTGGATATGCCTATAGTGTGGTTCTGGGTAGAGTTCCCCTGTCGCCCTGCAGACAGGGAGAGAAGGAGAGGGAGCAGCTAGGCTCTGTGCTGGGCCCTCTGATGATCTCAGACAGACTGGGTTTGGGCTTCAGTTCAAACAAGTCAGTTTGGTTCAGGTTGTAATTTTTTCCGTAAGTTTAGAACTCTAGTTCTGGGTGGCAGTGTTGGTCAGTCCCTCAGTTTGGACTGAAATGTCTCAACAACTATCAAATGTATTGCAATGAAATTCTGCACAGACATTCACGTTCCCCAGAGGATGAATCATGATGAATTCCGTCACTATGAGGTTTACATGATTAATTTTATTTAATAAAATATCACATTGATTGCCATAAAAATTGATTCAGACATTTGTGCTGCTTTGAAGGTGACTTGACCCTTCCCTGTGTCCTGCCTCAGGACACAGACTAGCCAATCATAACCTAGCACCGGGCCAGCTCAGACCAGGATCTGACAACGACACAGCTGTGCTCCATTGGTTTTAATGGAATTATTTAAAATTTCCTTTATTTTCAGGCTGGTTTTGTAGATTTCAAGCACGTCATGTATAAATAATACTCGTTATAGGGAGACATTACGTTTCTTCCTTGTTCCAAAACCAAACCCTGAAAAGTGTAGAGTTAGCTAGCTAGCCACTGAAGATATAGCCTACTGAATGTATACACATGCTGCTTTTGCTTTTTAATGATTATAACAGTGAAACAAAGACCGACCCTGCTGTACAGGAACCAGTGAAGAGAAGCAGGGAAACTTTGCTGATATTCAACCAGCTGTGTGTCATCACTGTGTGTGCAGATGAACGTTGTTCAACTTCCCAGAGAGATCCCTGTCTGTCCGCAGTGGCATGAGGGCGAAGCCAAACGCTGTTCATCTGCACACACTGTGATGCCACACAGCTGGTTCAATATCAGTGAAGTTTCCCTTTATATTCATTGTCTTCTGTGTTGATCAGCAGTGATGTGGTGGTTCACTTTGACACTGTGATCTGTAGCATATAGTTGGGCTTTAGCTTCTAACTATCTTTGTCTTTTTAACCTGTTGTTGCTGCTGAGTCAGTTTGACATCCTGGATATATCCTTCAAACACAGACTGTAGACCCCTCTGTCTGCTTCTCTGCAATCACTGTTTCATTTCTCCAAAAATATGATAATATTTCTTCAGGGAGTGCAGTTAGATACAGTGTGGACATTGCATTGACATTGTGAGCATGTTAGCATGACGTTAGCATTTTGCTCAAAGCACGGCTGTGCCTATAAGCAGAACCTCAAAGAGCTGCTAGTATTGCTGCAAATTGTTTATACTGTACAATATTTTACTCTTCTCACTGCTTTACTGCTCTAAAAGAGAGATGTGGATATTTTTCCCCCACAGGCAGGTTTCACTGTGGTGATACCCGGTCCAGTGAGTCATGACTCATGACAGTGCATTGAGTATTTACACAGGTTTATAGACATACAGCACATTTTTCTCCCAGTGGTATTATCTCCTCGTCTCCTCCCATGTCTCCTTCCATCCGACACATAGATACTGTTAGAAGCTTTGATTGAGACCAGGATACATGTCAGCCCATGACTCACCCTCAAGTCACATTCAACATCGCCAACTACGTAATGCAATCTGGCCAGAAACTCACACACTCACACCAGAGGACATTCCACATGTTTAACCTTGGGGTGTGTGAGTAATGAGGCATGAATGCACAATGTGTGTTTCACCACTTAAACAGCAAATCTTTGTTTCATTTCCTGTCACTTCAGGAAATTATCTGGAAAGAATTGACCGAGGCGAAACTTTAAATGAGCTGTTGGGAGCCAAACAGGATTCCTGCAGTTAAACTTAGACGACTGAGCTGTATGGTGTTTGGACTTTTCTTGCACTTCGGAGTCCAGATTGGCAATTTTATAGGGTTTAACACAATCTACTCTGCTGCCAAATTCTTTCAGGTTTGACTCCTAACATGCACATGTTTTATTTGGGATTGTCAGCGTCTCCTGGGAAGCTCTCTGGTTGTAATGAATAATTTTATTTTGTTGTTGAAAAGCATGCGTGTTAAGTCAAGTGTCAGCCCCACTATGACAAAAATAACAGCTTTAAATAATGAAGCCTTCAACAGAAAGTGAAGGATTGCAAACAAGTTCATTTTATCCCCGCTGACCTTAACTGGAAATGAAGCTTTTCTTATGTACTCGTGTTGTTTGTCTTTGCTTGTGATGTTGTTACAGCTCCACTGATGAAGGCCAGTCACAGAGTGATTAAAACACTCGAGTTGTGTTTATGTCTTCTTTTAAACTAGCCTCAAAGGTTTCTAAGAAGTAACTTTAAACTTTTCCTTTTCTACACTGAAATGAAAACCATTTATCCATAGAGTAGGGTTTGTGATATGACTGCTTACCATGATATGTATACATTTTTTATGCCATAGTACCTACCACTTTAACAATGCTGGGTGGATGAGGTCATTGTTTGCATTGTTAAAAATCAATAACCATCCTATTTTGGCTTTTTTATTTATTTTTGTTCATTTCCTATTTTGTCATGTTTTTATTTCATTAATCTTTTTCAGAGGGGCTCTGCAAATTCAGAGTTGTCTGCACATAGTTCTCAACATGGAAGTGCCTGAGCCGTCAGTTAACAGCTAACAGTGCTAACTCCATAAACAGCAACAGTGCTGACAGAGCTAACAGTGCAAACCAACGGGGTAACCAGAGAGTGGGTGCTATGCTTCTGCAGCAGTGAGCTAGCCAGTGTGATACATGCATTCACTAGCATACATGCGCATATTACTCAGTGGCATAGGGTAGTTACGATGGGCCACAGTGCACGCTATCGTGCACATATCGTCTCATAACATGATCAGAGACTTGGCATTGGATAACATCGACATACATATTACCCAGCAATCATCATTACATATCTGTATATAACACAAAATACCAAAGAAATTAAGAGATTATTAATTTGATTTAATATTTTGATAGTTTATTTATAGTTATAGATTAGTTAATATATACAATAATTGAGTTACAGTTATGGAATAAGCTAATAATTTTGTGATAGATGCTACTGACTGTTACAAATGAGTTTGTCTTTTTCAAGGGCATAAATAGCAAATGGCACTTTTTTTTAATTAATGAGAGTTCTTTTAACACAGGCAGATTTTTAAGATAGCAGTCACTCATAAGCGCCTACTCTCCACCCGGCACATTGGAGGGCCAGCTCTCTCTATGGGCCCCCGACCTCACAGCGCAGGCAGTGCAACTGCACTGCTCGCACTGTCTATATTTACGCCCCTGCCATCACTCCACGATATCTTTAAATAGCATGTAGTGTTTTGTTGCTTTATTCATTTTCTGTACTGTGTTAAAAATGTTAAAACATTCCTAAAATATGTATCATTTAAAAAGTATCAATAACCAGGACTACTTTATGGCAACAGTGATGATATTTGTCAGGTATTTACTCACTGGATTTGCCCAAAACAGGCAATACTATCTGGTTATTATATCCATCAGTTGGCAAAACAGTCTGAATGCATAGCTGTCCAGAAGCATTTGATTGCATCTTATGGTCTATCTCGGCTGTCACATAATTCTAAACGTTCCAGTTTACGTTCCTCTGAGCTCTCCAAGGACCTCTCGTCATGTTGTGGCCCAGCATTTGGGACATCTGGACAGACGTCATCTCCTGAGAGTTCAAACAGCTACATAATAGCACAGCAGGGATTATTTTCATTGTCCATTAAGCTGTTGATTATTTTCTCATCTACTTTATTAGTTCTTTGGTTTCTAAAATGTCAGGAAATGGTGAAAAGTGTTAATCAGTGTTTTCCCCAAGATGACGTTCTCAAATGTCTTGTTTGGTCCACAACATAAAGATATTCAGTTCACTGTCAGAGAGGAGTAAAGACACCAGAAAGTATTTACATTAAAGAGGCTAGAGCCAGAGAATTTTGACGTTTTTTTTTGTATTAAAATCACTCAAACCAAATAATTGATTATCAGATTAGTTGGTAATTAATTAAATAGTTGACAACTCATCAGTTAGCCATTGCAGCTCTACTACTGAATTGATTCAGACATTTGTGCCACTTTGAAGGTGACTTGACCCTTCGCTAAGTCGGAAGGTACAGTGTGGGCTCCATGCTTACTCCAACAGCTTGTCGAACCATCACAAAGGGGCGGGGCTTAGCAAAAAGTCCATAACTTGTCACAAAACACAACTTTTCACAGCAATCGTTTACGTTTTGTAAAATATTGAGTTTTGACTCCCAGGGCCACCATACCTTCTGGTATAGAGACAGAAAGAGAGATAAATGGATGGAGATGAAAACAAAATAAGCGGCCTGACCAGAGACCACGAGGGTGGATGACAAATGTGTTTTGGTATTTTAAGATTAACTGACCCTCTTTAAATTGTCCTCATCATTCAAATGTTACAACAGGGTAAATCCCACAGAGACAGAGAATGTATTGAGTGAATTCCTGATGATACTACACACAGTCATCTAAGGACCTTTAGGAAACATGCAGAAGTAGTACTGTAGAAGCTGCATGGTCTCCAGTAAGGCGGGGCCCCCCTTTTTCTTTTTCTGTGGTTAGTCAGTCAGAGTAATGTCTTCTAATTACTTTAACAGCCCTCACCAGCGGGATCCAGCTGAGTCCATGGCCACTGAGCGGGATGATGTGAAATCTTAAATATTCACTGAGGAGCTTCAACCCCATCCTTCTCCCTCCTCCTCCTCCTCCTCCTGGGACCAAACAAGACTTGTTCTCCTACATCCCCACAAACAAGGTCAAACATATTTCAGGAAGAGTCATGGGAACGGCTCAAACAAATAACAGCACCACATGGTGCTTTTATTTTTCATCTGGAGTTGATCTTGTGATAAGATTTTAACGGGGCATAAAGAACACGCTTGTAGCAGCAAGTCAACACTTTTACACTCAGTCATAAATGGTGATCAAAAGCAGGAAGTCACAGGAATGTATTTCTCTTCTCGACAGCTACATTTCTCAGTTTATGAGGGAGCACCAGGTGCCTGGAGTGAAGAAGAGCAGCCGCATTTTCACATTAGCATCTGTCAGGGCCAAATCCATACATTTCCTATAACCTTTTCTTATAGTTTTTTAATTTGACAAAATAATCTTAACTATAAGTCTTTTGTCAAACTACATCAAGGCCAAAAACAAACTTTCAGACTCAGTATTTTCAATATTAAAACTGTTCCCATAAGAATGCTTTTTTATTTCTGCGTGATTAAAACATTTTCTGGACACCTTAAAGGCTAGAAAGAGCAGGTACAAAGTATTTCACTTCACATTACGACCATAAAAACTGAAGTACCACCGGCCAAAATTACTTTTATGGAAAACCTTTCAACCAGTGTCATTGTGGTTTTGTGTTCCCTCCCCCTGACATGAACACAAGCCTGGCACAGCCTCCGTATAAACATAATCAGAGCAGATCAGAACAGAGGTTCTGAACTGTAAATATTTATCTAGATTATGTACTAAGGGAAACAGTCTACATGGGACTACCCACAGAAAACCATCTTTGGGAAACGGGGTAAGAGTTTTTCAAAGAACCTTCTCCCTAATATGTTGAGAGAGAGGTTGTAAAGACTGTTTACGATGGTTATTCTAATTGCATATCAGCAAAAAGAATATTTCAATATTTTAGCTCCTTGATAAACCTCACAAGAGAAGTTTTTGTGTGGCTTGATAATTTGTTTCTTGGAAAACAAAAAGCAATATATGACTCTCTTAAACATTCTCTTGTACCAAGAGGAACCTTTGAAGCCAGTTGGAGTTTTGTTTTTTTCCCATTTCTAAGTATATTGTAGCAGGGCGTAGGTTTAATTTTAAGACTGTGGATTTGGGGAACCTCTGCCAGAAACATTTGAGCATCAAACACATAGTTTCCGGGGATTTTTTCATGCACCATTTTTTGCTTTCTGTACATCAATATATGAAGTAAATGTATTAAATTGTGTCAAAATAAAAGTCTTCACCACTCTCAGGTTTTCATTGTAGGGACAAATGCACACTCTAAATACACCTATGTATTGTAGCTCAAATTGTAGCACAAATTGTTTGCAGCAGGAAACCAGTGCTGTGTACAGCATTGATTTAATGTTCTCTGCTGACAACCCACACTGATATCCAACTTACGACCCTTGGGCCAAATCTGGCCCGCGATAGGGTGCCATTTTGGCAGCTTGATTTTTTTTTGTACTTTGTAAGTATAATATATATATATATATATATATATGTGTATGTGTGTGTGTGTGTGTGTGTGTGTATAAATGTGTGTCTATAACCCTAACCACTCAACAGACATAACCATTAACACTCACAAAGTTTAAAGACAAAACAACTGTCTTATACTAAACACGTTTTCAAAACAAATAGAACATGCTAATGTTATTAGCTCAAGCCTATGGCATTTTACATTGTATAAATTAGCCTAGCAGCTAGCAATCTTGTCCTCTTCTCATATAAAACCAACAGCAACAGCAACATTTAACAAAGGCAACGGTACATAATTTGGCTCCATTACAACTCACAAGGTTCACTGACAAAACAACTGTCTTATACGTTTTCCAAACAAATATAACATGCTAATGTTATTAGCACAAGCTTATGGCATTTTACATTGTAGAAATTAGCCTAGCAGCTAGCAATCTTTTCCTTTTCTCATATAAAACCAACAGCAACATTTAACAAAGGTAACGATACATAATTTGGCTCCATTACAACTCACAAGATTCACTGACAAAACAACTGTCAAACTAAACACGTTTTCCAAACACATAGAACATGCTAACATTATTAGCACAAGCTTATGGCATTTTACATTGCATAAATTAGCCTAGCGACGAATGGAGATTTCCTCTGCTCATATGGAGCCAGGATAAATCACACACAAGACTTAAAATGCCATTTTTGTGGAGGCTGTACTGTCTACACAATTTATTGTTTCTTTTCTATGAAATAAAAGTAAATAAAAGCTTTGTTTCCACTGAGGGAAATGGTTTCAGCTTATAAAAATAGACAGGAGGTCTGCCTCTCTGTGACGTGTAGTTATATTTCTGAGGAGGTGCATGTCAGGCTATGGCGTAGATTATGGCGTAGGCTCTGCATCGACGCAGAAGTATAAATTCTGCATATGCCTTGAATGTCCTCAAATTCTAGAAACATCCCCGCATACACTTGACCTAATTGGGGCGTTTGCAACTGGCCTCTGTCCTGTCAATTTGCAAAAGTTTCCCTCGGGCAAAGCTAGATGAATATCCCTGGTTCATATTGACAAATACATCATTTATTAATTAATCTGTACACCACCCACTGTTTTTACCACATTTATTATTATTATTGCTTGCATGCCAGAAAAGATCATTTCAAGCTGAAATTCTTGCAACAGTTTATTTTCAACAAATACATTTACATACAGTAAGTAGTGGGAGAAGAAGAAGGGCAGTTTAATAAATCTAGAAAGTAGAAATGTTTTCCAAGTGTAGCTCACAACATCAAAATTTTGGTTTTGTCTAGCCGTCATGAAAAAAAGTGTTATAAAATGGTGTATTACCACCTTTACGAATAAACAGTGTTATTTAAAGGTTTACATATGTTTTGTATATCTTTTTTAGGTTTTAATGTGCAAAACTTATTAAAAAAAAAAGATAAACTAAGTCATACATACATCACAGGACATTTCTGCAGAATTTATACAAACATTTCAACGTGGTACGGGCAGATGAGAATTTTGAGTTGTAAATACTGAGCTTTGTGTCAGCCTTACTCTGAGTGAGTTAATAACATCACAGTGTTCGTGTGCGGGGCTGAGGTTTAGCCGTTTTTCTGCTGGTGTCAGCCATGTTTGATATTTGCTGCAGGTGTTGCGGGTGGCGTAAGCGGCGGTCACTCGTCATTGTTGCAGTCTGTACACAGAATCTTGTCGCGGTCGGGGAAGAAGCCGGAGCCCACCAGTGACACAGAGCAGCGTGAACACTTAAAGCACGGCTGGTGCCACTGCCGGTCCTCAAAGGAAACGTATTTGCCATCTCCAAACCCTGTGAGACACAAATAACAACACATGATGAGCAACTAATGAAGGAATGTTTTACGAGGAGTGGAAAATTTAATAACAGCCTTGCTGCACTGCGGAAATAACATAAATGAGATAAAATCTGCAGTTGGCAGCAACAATAAGAAAGCGCTGCCAGTTCTGTCAACATGCTGTGTTCTAGTTCGCAGCTGTGGTCAAAAACATCTCATTAAAATTCTCATTCAACTCTGGTATGTTAGGCTTCTTTGCCAATACTAGAGGAAGGTGAGATAAAGATGGTAATGGACCTGTTGAACTTGTCAAGCTGTGGTTTGTTTTTTAGGACACACATTGTCTTCAAAGCCTGATAGAGCTTTATAGGAAGTTACAGCTCATTATTTAGCTGTCCCGTTCTTAAAATTACTCTCTGTGGCGCTAGACGAATGGTGACAAGAAGCAGTAGTTGTGTGGAAAACAGGAACAGGTTAGAAGGTACTGTTTCCAACATTTTAGGCAAAAAATCTAAATGACCTCTCCAAAGTGTACAAAGTCAGTCACAAAGAAGGCCCAGTCAGTTCTCGCTCACCCTGTCACCCTTTGTTCAGTGTGTTCAGGTTGCTTCCATCTGGTTTCAGATATAATCTGCCAAGATGTCGGACCAATAGATTAAAAAACCTCATCAGTCCCTGCTGCTTTTGGTCCGCTGAATAAGATTATGGGATTCCTTGTTCGTTTTGTTTCTTCATGTGAATTTTTTGTGTGCTGATTGTGTGATATCTGTGCTGCTGCTGGCTGTGCAACAAATTGCCCCTTGAGGAAATAAAGATGACCTTAACCATAACCTCACTGGTCTTATAGTGTTGTTTTTGGCTGCAGCAGGCAGCTGTTTTAAAGATAAAGCTCTAAAAACTCACTGTACACTGCCTCCTCATCACCAAATAGCAGACAGATTCAGTTTGAGACTAGCTGATGAACACAATGGATTGTTTAGCAGCTAAAGAGGCAGATATTTCCCTCAGGAGTTGGTAGAGACCAAAAACAAAGCTAAAAGAGAGTGAATATTGTACTAGTGGACATAAAATAACTTCAAATAATGAGAAAGTTACTCTGTTACTGCTGGATGTGTAAATAAGTTCAGTTGCTGGTGACACCATCAGCTGCCTTGAGTCGAGCTCAGACCGTCCAGTCCACACTGCTGCAACTTTTCTCTGCAAGGTACTAAAACGGTTTCGTCTCGTCGCAAATCATTGGTCTGAACTTGGCTTAACACACTGGAAGTGGTGGCGGGCACCAAATGCTTCAAAATGACATACTGGCAACATGAGAACAGCGCCAGCAGAAAGTCTATTATGAACAGTCGCCGGCCTTTTTGGTTTTAGGGAAAGAAAAACACAGGGTAAGGTTTAAAGAACAAAAAAGACTTGTTTAAGATCATGGTTTTGGTTAAAAACACAACATACAGGATGTGAGTGATGTAAAATTATAAACTTTGCAACATTACATAAGTAGGCTACCTATGTTAAGTACTTTAAGTAGTTTCCTCAAGTCAGTAAAGTCACATAACTATGTTGACTGTTCGTGTCACAGAGGACACAAACAGCAGTCTCCTGCCTGAAAGTCCAAGTCTGTCCATGCTTTTATTGTGAAGTTGTTCCTTTGGACAATAGGAAGAAAGTACAAAACACAAAAAGAGGATATATGCAAATATGCAAACCACAAAGAAAGGATCAGAGCCAGGATTTAACACCTGAGTCACCTCACTGCCTACACCTGTTTGATGAAGATAATTGTTCTGACATGTTATTAATAGCAGATCATCAGGACATACAGGAATCACAGGGAGAAAATAGGAGATGATAAAAGACAGGCATATTGTTGAGCTAACCAACAGACAACAACAGCTCTGTGGTCCCGTACTCTGTACTGACCTGTGATGGCCGTGTTGCAGCCGGCACACTTTTTGGCGTACAGGCTGCTGAAACACTTGACACAGTATGGACTCTCCCCCTGCGAGGTGAAGGGTTGGCCAGCCAGTGGAGCTTTGCAGCCTGTGCAGAGAAAACACTCTTTGTGCCACACCTCGTCCTTGTAGGTCACCCCTCCTTTGGTCAGAGCCTGCAGCACATAAAACACAAACTGTATCAGGACGATGTGTTTAAATTTAAGATACTCTCTGCCTGGTCACAAATCGGTACAAAGTTGGCTTTTTCTTTGGGTTTCCACTGATAAAGTTTGGATTTAAGATGGTACTTTTTTATGTACCTATCTCTGCTCATGCTTACAACTCAGTTCTTGGTGCACATTTCATTATTCTGTAATCTAACATCTGCTAAATTCTATCAACTCAGAATAAATTCAATTAAAACTCAGAGTTAGACGGAATAAAACCAGACATGGTCAGAATGTGCATATGGTAGTACACATATATTCAAAATATTAAAGAGCTAAAGAGTTAAAGAGCTCACAGACCCTTTAAAAGTTTAAAAACAAAAGAAAATTGTCATTATATCTCATGAGTATATATATATATATAAACATATACATACATATATACATATATATATATGTATATATGTATATATATATATATATATATATAGATGATGATTACTTTAAAAGGAGTTGTTTACGACATTAAGAGCATTACCATAGCAACAGATAACTATTTGCTGAGCAAAGATGGCGTCCTGAGCAGAGAATGAACTTACACAACCTGTGTGTGTGTTGTAATATGAGCTCAGTAGTGCCCACCGTCTGGTTCTCCCCATGTCAACAGCTTTCAACATATCTTGACATCCTATAATATCTAACAAATTAGTGCCTCACAGAAGGGCGTCATCACTTAATGTAGAGTTACATACTTAATGTTAAGATACATAGGTTTGGTTTATAAAAAAAAAACATGGTGTGACAAACAGGGGACACAAACAGCAGTCTCCTGGGGGAGAGTCCTGTGTTTTGTTTTGACCCATCGACCACCTCAATATTACGCAGACTTTTGCTCTTTATACTTCCTCCTTCACTCCTGTCAGTGTACTTGTCACGATTAAGTGGGTTATATACAAATTCTAGTGCATTACTTTTCACAAGTATGCGTGTGAACAGTGCACCGTTAGCACCATTAGCTGTTAGCCATCAGCTCTACGTCTATGTTGGGAACCATGTACAGACAATCTGAATCAGACTCTAAAATCATATATATGTTCTGAAAGTCGTATACAGCTCCTTAACTACTCGTTAATTTAGTTATTCAATAAGTCGACTGACATGATTGAATAAACATTTAAGTCCATTTTGAAGCAAAAATCACTTCACAGTCTCCGGTTCTGGCTTCTCAATTGTAAGGGTTTGCTGCTTTTCTATATGTTATGTTGTTCTAAACTGAATATCTTTGGGTTTTGGTGTGATGTGCGGATAAACAACACATTTGACAGCGTCACCTTGGTTCTGGGAAATTGTGATAATTGACTGTTAAAGTTCTCGACAGATTAATCGAGTGTCCAGTTCACCTGTTTGCAGTGGCTGCACTGGGGAGCAACCCTGCCCTCATAGCACGGCACACAGTAGTAGTTGTTGTTGTCCGGGATGAAGGCCTCGGCGCCGATCGGCTTCTCACAGCTGTGACACACAAAACAGTCCTCATGCCACGTGGAGCCACCATACTCCAACATCCTTGACCCTGAGAGGGAAAAAAGAGTGGGAGCAGATGAATATGGAAACTGAGATGATTGTTTGTTGATATCTTCCTTGACATTTGCGAACCCTTATGTCATCAGGGGCCTTCCTTTGATCTCCGCTCTACTGTGCTGTAACTACACACTAGAATGACATCTGATAGCGTTCACACAACAAACACCAGAGGTGATGATTCAATGAGATGACTAAACCTGTTTCTACTCCTGCGCTGTACAATTACTTCAGCTTATCTTGCATCAAAGCAATGTGACACGCTGTAACAAAGCACAGCATCCTAACCCTGATTTTTATTTATTTTTACAGTTTTAACCATCTCACAGGAAGCTGTTTGTCCACTCCCATAAGAAACACACGCTCCACTGCACAGAAAAGTTAGGAGTCATGCCTCTGAGTTCCTTTAATCACCGGCCTTGTTTTACGACTTTTGGGACCTGAACTGCAGCCCAAAGGCATGACAGTGTTTTGAACTCGGCTGCACTGTTACAAAAATGGAGCAGCAGCTCTTAAAGGCATTCCAGGCTGAGCAGAAACTCAAGAAAATGACTGCTCGGTTCAGAAAAGAACTGGTGAGTTATGAGATCCCACAGTACCCACAGGCCCGGGTAATTCTCAGTCATCCGACACCACTGCTGCACTCGTGTCGTCACAGCGGCCCCGAGCTGAAAAAACCCAAGATATTTCCAGCCGAGCAAGGAAACAATCATCCTGTCACATCTAAGCTGTCACACCCCGGATAACAAAAACTCATTAGCCTCTTTATCCCTGCACAGACAGGGTGTGAACTTTCTGACTGCTTGAGCGATTACTCAAAGATCTGTCCCCGAGGAGGTTTGTGAACTCTGTGCTGGAGGGGAAATAAGTTAGCCACATTAGTTGTTGCTGTACCTGGCATGACTGTCTTGTCGCAGGACACACATTTGGAGGAGTACTCGTTGCAGTAGCAGTCGCTGCACACAAGTGCGTCCTCCTGGCTGGTGAAGGGCTCGTCTGCCAGAGAGCGGTCGCAGCGGAAACAGCGAAAACAGTGCGCGTGGTAATATCTGTTCTCGTAGAAAAGCTCCTGGAGGAAGAGAAGAGTCAAACTGAGCAACCAGTAAAACCAGTCAGGAGTAAAATGGCCCTATAATAACATGAACATTGTCTATATGATCAAAGGTATTCAATAAAAACAAATTATATGTTGTCCCATTTTTAAGGGTACACTTTTAATAGTACATTTCTTCCAGTACTTGTTTGGCAAATTAATACATCAGGTAAGAGACATGCAATAATAAGTGAAGGAGGTGTAATCTTAAATGTATTCAAGTGTAATTAAACACACCTGGCAGACGAGCAGGTAAACGAGATAAACAAGAAACAAACAATCTGAGACAATTATGTTGAGATTTTATGGTCTATTTAAAGACATTCTTTGCAGGAATTCTCAGTCACTTTTTGTAAACAGTACCCCAGTGAAAGTAAAAGCCAACCCCAGATTCAGTTCTAGTCCACATGGACTTTGGTTCATTTTAAGGTCCTGTTTATACAACAACCAAAAACTGTAAACTGCTTTTTGGCTGATCGTTTACACGACAGTTGTGTTTTCCAGGTGTGCATTTATCTCCTTTGTGAGGCATCACCAATGAGGCAACATTTTGTGAACTGGTGGACATGGCGAAAACAATGCTGCCTCTAACCTTGCTAACAGGACTTTTTACCTTTTTACACATAAATGTACAATTACGCTCCCCTATATTAGAAACAGAGAAGTCAGAATGTGTTATGGAGGTCATTGCTCCATGTAGGTTTTTTAAAATTCATTCTGATTGGCCAACATCTTCCTCTTCTTCGACATATCAATTTTGGTTTGCGTTGGCTGTATAAACAAGATCTAAAAATCTTCACCATCTAAAAAGTTTTACAGAGGGTCTGCTTTCAGTGACGTGACCAGCCGTTTGCGGGTGGACGAAAGGCTAAAACACACAGAAAAAGCTACCTTTTTAAATACACCCCTGTACGTATCGACAAGGCCTTACTCTCATTCGCTATATTTGTGTATTTCTCTGTGCTGTGTCCATGTTTTTGTACCCTCCTCTTACATCTGTGCTTCTTACGGTCTGTCATCTGGTTGCTACCATTTTATTAAGTCCTGACTTCAGCTGAGCGCTGTACCCAGGAACGTCCCAAACACAGCAAAATAAAAAGAAAATAAGAAAACACAGGCAGAGACATTGAGACATTGCCATGCACTTCTAGTGAGACTTAAGAGATGATTGAGAGGGATTATTTCTGTACGAGTCTGTAAGTGATTTTTTGTGGAAAATCCTGCATAGCATATCCTCAAAGCTGCTGCAGAGAAAACCTTTAAAATATTTAAAGGGAAATTATACAACTTTTGGAAGAAAAAAGTAGCTCATGGTGGCTAATCTTAACACTATTAACTGTAGTTTATTTTGAGTTTCCACATACACAGTCCTGCTGCTTTAAATACTCACTGAATGTGTGTTAACCTGCACCTGAAAATAATCCCCAACACCCCAAAAATGCACTATTTACAGCTGTTTGAGTGACACTTGTTTAAAACACCACCACCCAGAAGTTCAAGGATATCCTTGAGCTTTTTTAAATAATGAAAGTATTTTTGCCTTCAGCAGGAGCTAACTGACTTTAGTTGAGAGCCTCAGACATTGTAGGGAAGTCATATTAAGAGATGGACTACTGCTGTTGTATGTTTAGATCTTCTTACGCCATTTGTTGACAAGACAAACATGAGAGAACTTGTCACAGTGAATAATATGGAAACTCAAACATTTCACCGCAAACTGTAGGTTAATAAAAACACTTGATATGTTTTTGTTCCTCACAGGGAGATTCTCTATTTGCTGGCTCCCATCTGCTTGGAGGTCACGGTCAACCGCAGGACTCAGTTCCCTGTAATTTGGATGTTTGCCGAAAAAGTTTCCTCCTCTCCACGACACCCTGCTGTCCTCCAAAGAGAAGAGGAGTTCACAGAGGAGTTGAGCATGAGACAAAAAAAATCAGAATAACCCACTTTGTGCTTTTCTTTCTTCTAACAGCTGCTTGTGTTCCAGTTCATCTGCAGTTCATGGAGCTCCGTGATAAATGGCCCACATTGAACGGGTGGGTGAAAAACTTATTTTGGAGGCGTGGAGTTTCACAGTAAAAGAAACAACTGAAGCAGGGGGAGCGAAGGAGAACGATGAAGGATGAACGTTGTTATGTCTTGTGCGGAGGAGGGACGGCCAAAGCAAGCAGGAGCATAATTTACTGCCAGTCCCTCACAGGGAGTCCATAATTCATGGGACACTGATGGCCTCATGGCGTCTGTGGGTGTTTCCTGCAGGACACTGGTCTTAATTTTCACAAACCTAGGCTTTTAGGAAACTAAAAGGGGATTACGGAAAATCTGGTGTTCCTGGAAAGAGTGATACGTTTTCCAGGAACACCAGCTGGTTTGTAAAAGTAGTTTGATAACTGATGATAACGCAGTCAGATATAAACAATATCAGTGGTGGAGGAAGTACTCAGATTTCTAGGTAAAAGTAACAATACTACAACGTAAAAATACTCTACTACGAGTAAAAGTCTCACTTTAGAGAATACTTTGCTGATTTTCAACCAGCTTTGTAACACTGCATTTTTGTATGCCCACCACCACAGACATGAAGAGTGTAGAATCAAGAGAGACCTGCCCCTCTTTTTCTCTCTTTCTTAAGCTTAGACCAAACTGCAATTAAAAACAAGGCAGCGCTAATCAAATAAACCAAGATTATGTTACTGCATTGCTTTAAATGTCTTCAGAAACATATTTTAGTGCACTGTTTGGCTGTAATATGGGATTTTGTGGACAGGAAGTGGGCGCCATACTGTTTGCTGTATTGTAAAAATGGGAGCTAAAAAAAATTAGATCAAATAGTAAAACTAGGCAGTGATAATCAAATATAAACCGAGATTCTGTTACTGCGTTGCCTGTTTCTGACCTGAAACATCTTCAAAACATATGATAGAACACTGTTTGGCTGTAATAGAGGATTATTTGTCACCAGCCGGCCACCCAGTTGTTTTTGGACGAGCCAAAACCAGCTCGCATTAGGTCATCACGATCCCGGGTTTCTCTAGTCTGCATGTCGAAGTATCCTCAGCAACATATCAAACCCAAATTTGCTCCCAAAGGCTGTGCCACAGGTGTGTGAGTGCGTGTGAATGGTTAACAGAATAGCAGGTGGCACCTTGACCAGTAGCCTCGACCACCAGTGTATGAATGTGTGTGTGAATGGGTGAATGCACCTCTGGAGTGTGAAAGAGCTTTGAATGAGCAGAAGACCAGAAATGGAAGTCCATTTACCATTTCAGTCCACCAGCAGGAGCATTTATTGGTCTGTTGCATTCTGGTAGTTGTAAGTTTTCTACCTCTTGAGGAGGAAGCAAATGCTACAGTCATCCTCCTCTGTTTTCTCTGGTCATGTAGCACCAGTTTTAAAAGTATTTGCGTCTTTCTACTGCATAGACAGCCCAGTCTTTCCAGCAGTGAAATACGTCTTTGACTAGAATTACCCAAGTATTGATATTTAAATGTAGTTAAAGTATCAAAAAGTACTTGTTATGGGGACAGTACGCCCCCAGGTAATGTCATTACAAACAAGATAAGTTATTGTTTTCATGTCAGTGCATAAAATTACTTTGCAACTAGTCTGATTTAATTCTATTTAATGAAATGCCGACTATGCTCTGATTTCAACTGAGTTCACTGATTGATTGAAGCAGTAAATCCCCTGATTGACTGCTTTATATGTTTCAAATCATTATAAATTGAATATCTTTGTCAAAACAAGACATTTAAAGAAATCATGTTGGACTCTGGGAAACTGTGATGGGCATTCTTTTTTCTTTTAAACTATTTTTAGACGTTTAAAAGACCAAATGATTACTAAATTAATTTGTCTTATAAAATCTTCTCATATTTTGTATTTAAATCTTAATTTGTAACAACATCTTACAAATAAATGTAGCGGCATAAAAAGTACAGTATTCCCCTCTGAGGTATAGTGGAGTTTAAAATAAAGAAGAAGCACAAAAAGTAAAAATACTTAAAGACTGTACTTAAGAGCTCACCTTGGCATTGTGGCTGATGATTTCTTTACATTCCTGGCAGGTGTTGGCATACAGGCGGTCGTAGCAGGGGATGCAGTGAGGCTTTTCCTCCACCTGGATGTATTTGCGTCCACCCAAGGACTCATTGCAGTTTTTGCAGTCGAACTGGTCACTCATGATGTTTTTCTTCTGGCTGAAAGAATTCACAGGCGCAGTTTAGCATTTGCTATCAGCGAGACGACAGCGCAGGAAGAAGGAGGAGGAGGAGGAGTGAGATTAGTAAGACAGAGAGAGAAAGCAGGAAAAAGGGAGGTAGACAGTTTTGGGATATACAGCTGGAAATAAAGACCAACAGGAGAGACGAAAATGGGAGTGAAAACATGCATTTTAGAGTGCTGTAGAGAGCTTTTTTTTTAAATAGTCTAAGATGCTTTGTGCGACAGATGACTAAAAACAATGAAGGCACAGGTCAGTACAGGACAAGAAGTCAGACATTAGAACATGACCCATAAAATGGTGAGTTTTTAATCTTGAACAAACAGATTCAGGTGAACTGAAGTTGATTCTTGAACCATAAAGAACAATACTGCAGCAGTCTCGATGTGATGAAAGAACAATGGCTTGGTCTGTGGCCCTCGGCCTCAGATACATACGCACCAAGACATCCCTTAGCGGCAGTTTAGGATGCTCACGGACATTGCATTAAGTTATGCTCAGTACACGCATTGTACCTTTGAAGAAATTTAGGTAAAAAAATGTTTTTGGGTTTAGGCAACAAAAGTATGTGGTTAGGTTTAGAAAAAAAAAGTTCAGTTTTACATGAGACACAAACAGTGGTCTCCCAGGTGAAAGTCCAGGGTTGGTTTGACCTGCCCACCCTATGCAGACTTTCTTGCTCTTTACATTACGGAGTTGCTCGAAGCATCAAAAAATGCACAGTGTGTCTCACACATGGAGATCATGGATCAAAGTTTGGGCAGTGAAGCATTGTATATTTAAAGTGAGAAGGGCTGTTTTAGGGCTGTTTATGGGCTCTTAATGAGATTTGCATGGTATTTGAAAAAGAGGTTGCTGTTAAAATCTGAATCAGAATCCGAAATACTTTATTGATCCCCGAGGAGAAATTATGATTCGTTACAGTTGCTCCGATGTAAAGGTAAAAATAAGAGTATGATATAAAAGTATGTAAATATAAAGCAGTAAAATAAAATAAAATAGAAATGAAATGTGCATTAAAATAAAAATAAAATGTGCACCATGCTACAGTGTTTAACACTAGTACTTAAGGTAATAGAAATTAAAATATTGAAAATAAAATACTGAAGCTGTGTGAAAATTTTATAAAACAACAATAGAATAAGAAATATGTACAGTTATGAGCACTGTATGTCGAAATAATATATACATTGAAGAGGTGAAAAATATTGCGGCAGTTGACTTATCGCACCCAAGAGACAATTATAAATCAAATGAAAATGGAGGGAGTTGGCACGGTGACGATCACATCAGATTAATTACAGTTTAGTTTGAGAAAGTTGGACTGCGTCCAAGATTTAATGTCTGCAATGCAGTTGGTCAGGGTCGAGAAAGTTGCAGTGATGGGTGTATTTAGTGGAGTATTTAGCTGTAACATCGTGAATGTAGCAGTGCAAGTGGAGATCATGAAGACAGGTGATGTTTAACAAAGGCGATGATGTAGAGAGTAAACAGGAAAGGACCAAGCATTGAACCCTGGGGGACGCCTCGGATGTTTGTTTGATATTTTCATACATGCACCTCTTTGATATTTCATATTTGAACTCTTTCCTACTTTTTACTGCAGCTGCTGCACAACAATTCCCCATGGTTCTATCTTATCTTATCTTATCTTATCTTATCTTATCTTATCTTATCTTATAAGAATGTTGAGGCTGATGATGTCAAAAGCAGCAGTGTGGTTGAGGAAGATGAAAATACTGAGATGACCAGACAACCTCCTCCTCCTTTGAAAAAGAGGTGAACTATACTGCAGTTAAACATTGTTGAAAATGTTCCACTCCATAAAGCAGAGAAAAGGCTGAATGAACACTTTAACTGAGAGTTGATTTATTGTAAATCAGTAATGAAATAACCGCTTCCCCTGTTTCCTCATTACTCACTAATAAGTGAACGCTAAAAAAGTCTGGCTCTCCCTCCCCCTCATTCTTGTACGAAACCCCCCGCGGCGGTTTGGCATTGAGAAAGAATGACTACACAATATTAATTGTTGGGAGCTGAACTAAAACAGCGTTCTCTGTTTCAAAGGCTCTCTTGAGGGCTTTGTCATCTTTGTTTGGCCTGCGTTTAAAAGGAAAATACGACTTGTTTATTCCTTTTGTCCACAACTTTCTCTCAAATGCAGAGCTTTCTCTTGTTATCAGGGACAAAATGAACATGTAATGCCATTAAAATGTTTTATTGCTGCAGCTTTAGCTTAGGAGGGATTACATCTGACAAAAAAATCATCTTTACTTTAACATTAACATTCTATATAAGGCACTGAATCTTATTAAAACTGTGACAGAACATATGATTTGTCCCGACGAAACTGATACTTCACTACAGACATATTCCCAGGACACTTACAATTTCAGCAGTATTACTGTCAGAAGCACATTTTTGTCCAACTTTTAACTCCACTGTGTGTTCTATTGAGTCTTTCAATGGGGTTGATTGTGTCCCAAATCTCAATTTGCTTCTTTATAGAGTGTAACACGTTCTCGCTTGCCTGGGGAACATGACCATAGACTGTAAAAATAATGAACGTAGCTATGTCACGTCACCCATTGGTTTTTGGACTCCCATTCTGAAGCCTCGAGTTGGGCATTCCAGCCATCGCCATCTTGGTTTTTTAGACCATATTTGGACATATGTGGAGGAGCTAGGGGTGGATCTGAAGAGGACACTCTCTGCAGACAGCCTGTCACTCAAAGTGTATCTTTAAGCATTAATGAAATGTAAACAGATATATTGTATAAAAATTAACCCCCGTACAGTTGCCATGAAGAGGAAACAGAGACCAAAACTGTTTTTGCACCAGGTTGTAAACATGTTTATTTCTGCTGTTAAGTTGGGTCTGTGGGGAGTGACTCGCTCTTGGAGCCAGCCTCAAGTGGCCTTTGAAAGAACTGCAGTTTTTGACACTTCCATGTTGACCTCATTTTTCCGCCCTGGTGCTAAAGAAGCTGGGGAAATGGGGTTGATCTCTGATAATTTTTCATCATACTGACCCTGCCTGTTCTCATTCCCAGGGTGCCAAAAACTGATGTTTTGTCACATGCCTCAGCGTGTGACACAGATGCCAAAGTTACACTTTGCTGTTTCTATAACATGCACCGGTCTTTCAGCTATTTCTGATGTAAACACATCCACAGAAATATTTGACGCTCAGAGCAACTTATGTGGTATAAAGAGCTAGTCTTTGTAGGAGCCAGAAGACCACTGTTTGTCCTGTCCGAAACCAAAACTCAAAACAGTTCTAACAAGTCTTTCAGTGATGTATATATGGGACATTAAGAACTTATGTTAGCTTTATTTTAACCTGACCACTATGGTTTGACAACTTAAACCACATGTTCCAATGAGTTTAACCCAGAGGACAGCTGTGCATCACATATGACATTTTCGGGAGGGGCCTTCACATCTGTATAACAAGCAAGGGTTCTAAAAAACGCGAGACGAGAATGTACTGACTGACGTAAAGATGCTGAATTTTTTGTCAATCAATGGTCCAACAAGAAAGTAGCATCATGTTATTATGATAATTAATTGGATATGCTTTGATACAGATTTCAAATGAGGTTTTGGTTGATTTTACACAGGATGTTTTGGCCTGTCAGGAGTATAACTGAAAGCCACAGGCTAACAAGCAAGAACAAAGAAGCACTATTGACACAACTAATGAGATTGTGTTTCAAATTAACTGGAATAATTGAAAACAGTGGTGTCCAACATAACCAATACTCAGCAAGCATGGATTTATTGTAAGTTTTAGGCCAAAAGATGTCACTGTTTCTAGCTTAGTTATGTTTGTAAAGTTTATATAAGTGATATTATAACAGCATTTCAGCAACTGTACTTCAATGTAGGATTGAGCTCGGCTACACGCTGAAATATCATTATTGTAATGCTGTTTTTATGTTGCCTAGACCTCTGAAAAACTGTTACTTTTCAACCAAGTTTTAACCTGGACAACTAAAATGAGCTGACTTGTCCAAAGGCTTTCAAAAATGAAAAAAAAAAAAAATTGTTGAAAGAGGCTCCAGGCACCAGTTTAACTCGGGAAGTAGCCTGCTGTTTCTTCCTTTCTTAATTTAAATAAATGAGTTGACTAAGAGCCGGTGGAGCAGAGGAAGGACAGGTGGAAATACAGCTGGGCACACTGACAATAAAATCGTCCCATCATTATGACTGAACACAGTGAGGCATTAGCAGGCTATGTGACCCTTAGTTCTGCAGCAGCAAAGGGAAATGAGCACGGAAATGAAGTGTGGGAGGTTGACCTACGCTCCTGTGGAGCAGTTAAGACAGAGCATGCATGGCTCAGGGAGAGATATACAATGTGGATGAAGATTATAGATTAGCTCAGTAGAGTTTAGGTATATGTTCATGTTCATGTTCAGGATCACAACATCTGGAACATTTACAAAGGCAAGACATTTAAATATTTCACTTGGAAACAGTAGTTGTTTATAATTTTTTTCTCGCCTATTTTGGTCACAGAGTGGCTTTGACGTGTTTTTATAATGTCAGAAAAGAGGAGGTGGGCTCAACAAAGTGCAGCTGAGAAACTGTGCAGCTTTAAAATCTCCCTGAGGGATCAAGGAATGAGCCGAGACCCCCCTCCTCTTCCTCTTAAGAGGTGGAAGACGTCACCAGCTTGGCCTTAACGGTGAAAGGACCCAGAGCTCGGTGCAAACTGATGAAGACCTCTTGTTTTCTCAGAAACATATTTTTGTGGTTGTTGTTATAAAGCTGGTAAGAATTACACGTCGCTCATGATGAACGTTTCCCGCTCCGCACATTTACAGGTACTGCGCTTCATGCTCGGTAACCTCCAAGTATTTGCATCTGGTCTGCTAAACGAATCAAAGAGAAAGTGCAGTTTACATTCCTCGTGTCTGACTGATATCAAACATTTGGTTTCTAATAACCAATGATGCAGCAATTTCAGATAAACATAAAAAAGATAAACACAGTCTGCTCTCGGTCATGTCCTGAAGCCAGAAACTCCCTCTCCCCCACAGACTCTTTCTCCTAATGCCATGTTAGCACAACAGCGAGGACATCCTCATGCATCCCTCCCTACAGATAACGGCACAGCTTCCTCTGTCAGGGCATCAGGCTGGGTCAACACAACAAGGAGGACGACCAGTCTGACAGAAAACATCACATCCTATGTCTGTTTTCTGTCAGATTGCTGTCTGGATGGGGAAATCAGCCCCACTTCCCTCCTAAAATGTCCTAAAGAGGTTCGGGTTTCTATTCTCGTCGTGTCTACGCTGAATGCAGTGATAGAACAATGGTTTTCCTTCCGGACATAGTCTTCCCGGTTTTTGAGCTTTATGTTTTTCTTCCTGAGCCACAACATCTGTGAACACATTCTGCGGTCTCCAGCTGTTGTCTGTCATCAAATTCTCCTTTAGGCGTCCAATCGGGAATTCTTACAGGACAAAACAGCATCTAATTAAAATCCATGAGTGCTGAAAACAACATTTTATGGTTCCTATAGGACAGTCCATTATAATTTGACAGCAGTGGTGGAAGAAGAATTCAGATCGTTTACTGGCCTTTTCATAAAAGTGGGCTGTCTATGCAGTAGACAGATGCAAAGACGTTTAAAATTGGTGCTACATGACCAGAGAAAACAGAGAAGAAGGGCTGTGGCATTCACTTTGACTCAGGAGGTAGAAAACCTACAACTACCAGAATGCACTGTACTGGACCACTAAAGACCCCCGCTAGTAGGTGACGTAGTGCAAGGTTTTTTTTTTGTTTGTTTGTTTTTTAAAGGAAACAATATGGCGGCCGGCTGGTAACAAATGATCTTGAGTTATGGTGGAATTGTAAGCTAAAATATGTGTTTGACAATATTTTTGGCGAGAAATCAGCAATGGAGTAACAGGTTCTTGGTTCATTATTAATCAGCACTGCTTAGTTTTACCATGTGATCTGAATTTGGTCTGAGTTTGAGCGCGAGAGGCGGTTGATTCTCTCTCTCAATCTACTGTTATACTCCTTGTGTCCATGGTGGCAGGTAGGGATGCGCGCCAGTAGTTGACTTAATGATTAAATGTCCGCCCCCTTGCTAGTCGGCACCAGAAATATTAACCGGTTAAACCAATTAGTGTTTTATTCATGTAAAAGGTTGCTTAACTGTCATGCAGCCGCCCGCCACTAGTGGGTGCTACACAGCCGTCAGACAGGAGTCCCCCTCCCTGCGGTAATGCTCAAGTAGACTGGGGTTTTAAAACAGCGCAGTGGGAAATAAGAGAGATGTCCGCTTATAAAACCAGCGCGGTTTGGCAGTACTTTGATCTAGAAAATTAATTTAGCAGCAGTTTATCTTTTTGGAGATGTTATTTGCTAATTTTAAGTTAAATGTTGTCACAGTGCAAAATGCCTCTCATTTCAGCTGAAATTTAATTATAAATTTCATGTTGTTTTATTAACTTTGAAGTGAATTGCTATCATTTTTGTCGGATAGTCCGCAAGGTTCAATGTGCCCCAAATTTCAGAGGCAATTTATTTATCTTAGATGTTATTTTAGTGGTTAATGTTTGACTGAGTTGCCGTCATGCTCACATTCGTACCCCACAGCGCAAAGTGTCTCGTACTTCAGCGGCATTTAAAATCCGACATGGTTGTTGAAGATTGTGATTAAAGGCTTCAAAGGGCTCTTGATGCACACAATATTTTTTGGGACAATGTTTCAAATACTTAATAAATTGTGCTAAATTTTGACTGTTTTCTGAGTGTTTTCCCTTTTTTAGATTAGTCGATTAGTCTTGATTAAAATTTTCGTTTAGTCAACAGGGAAATAAGTTGCGAGGAACATCCCTAGTGGCAGGCATACAAAAGAGCAACAGCCCGAGAGCCAGCGAAAATTGGTGAGGCAATTTTCTGAATTTTTAATCATAGTTCATTTTGTGTCTACAACCCAGTCGCCAGAAAAATGTTGGCATTGTACATTTCCATAAACTACGGATATTTTACATTTACACTGTATTATGTTGCAGATATGTTGACACGTTACATTTCTTTATAACAATGTAAGGTTAATGTCTGGTTAGGTTTAAGGACAAAAAGCACTTATGGTTATGGTTAGGGTAAAATCATTTTTGGGCTTAAAAAGGCCAGTTTTGGTGGCACAGTTACGACTGAAGAAACCATCAGTGTCTTTTGGCTTTTTAGGCCCAAAATGTGTTTTATTTTCACTGAGACATTGCTGCTTTTCCTGTCGGGATTGTGCGACCAAAAGGGGCATTTTAAGTCAAAACTATTCTTATGCTAACCATAACCAAGTGGTTTTTGTGCCTTAATCCTAACCACGTTAACCACAGCATTGCTGAAAAAGTTTCAACATATCTGCTACATAACAATGTACAAATGTAACATATCAATTTTTTTCATGCGTCTCACTTTCACAACTAGCTGCAAATAACCGCCTGTTAGGAATCTGTTCATCTTCACATCATCTAAACTGTCTGACATTAATATGAGCAGTCTGACTCACATGCAGTCAGCGTTTAGGAGGCGTTCACTTTACTCTACAGGTGCCTCTTGGATCACACCCAAGAATACTTGTCGCCCCTGTTCTCCTCCTCACCACGAGACATTAAACCAAACAGTCATCCATCCTGTCTAAGCGCTCTCTGGTAGCACGGCTGCTGAAACTATTCAAACCCACAATTCACCTTGATGAGTGGGACATGTGGAATTCTTCTACTGACACACCGTCTGTCCCAGTGAGAGATTTACAGGAGTCACTTGGCTCTGAGCGCTTTGTAGTGGCGGCCAAATGGCAACTGTCTCCCAGGATCAGGCTTCTGCCTCATGTCCCTTCATGGCTCGCTGCTGTTATTTTACTCCTCGACAACCTGGACAGTTTCTTACGACCGGAGCCAGAAGCTCTCTGCTGCTGCTGCTGCTGCTCCTGGGTGTTAGTGTTTATTTTCCCCCCTTGGAGGAATTTAGACTTCATGTCTGAGGTTTACAAACCAGATTATTCCATGATGAAAACCGCTGTCACACGTAATAAAATCCAGTGGAACAAAATATGTAGGTAAGTTTTAAATCTGTTAGAACCAAAATATACTAATTCATGCATTACAAAACAGCCTCAGAGCCTGTTTGGGGGGGGGATTACATCCCCTGTGCACCCTCCTCTCTGTTTAAAGAGACTTTTTTAATGGTTTCTTTTATATATTATTGAACTTATAATCACTGATTTCTTCTTTAATGTTACACCTGCATGTAACACACTAAAAGATTCACCGATCAGCACTAAACACAAAGTAAAGCTGAGGTTGATGGCAATGTCAGTTTGCAGGTTTTCGTTCAGACAGTGCAGTCAGGCCTTTCACTTTTTAAACATTTTGTTATGTTGCAGCCTTTTAGTAAAGTCATTTTGTATTTGTTCTCTGAGCTCTTCAAACAGCTTCTTTAAAGGCATGTTTTGATCTTTGCTCTGATATGTGATGTCAGCTGTGACCTTATACAGACAGGTGTGTGTGCGCCTTTCCAAATCATGTTCGATCAGCTGAACTAAACCCAGGTGGACTCTAATCAGGCTGTAGAAACATCTCAAAGGTGATCAAGAGAAATGGGAAACACCTGAGCTGAATTTAAAGTGCCATGGCAGTCTGAATACTTGTATAATGTGATGTTTCTGTTTCATCGTTATAAGGCAGTGAGTGTAGACTAAAGAGTGATAAAAAATAAATTTGATTCAGCAAATGACTAAAACACTGACAAAATGTTTAAAGAATGAAGGGGTCTAAATTCACTGTCTAAACAAATACCTGCAAAACTTCATTCCTATGAGCCTCTGCTTTACTTTGAGTTTAATGCTACTTAGCGATTGTTAACATTGTGAGAATATTAGCATGCAAGTGCAAGAACTAATGCTGCACTCATGCCAGACGTTGGCAGAGTGGGAAGGATAACTAAAAACTGTTAAGTTACGGAGGCAGTTACGGAAATGGATGGATGTTATTTACAGTTTGGGAGCTTATAGTTACCCCCAATGCTAACCTCGATGTCACATCAATTCAAATAACCTGAGTTAGCTACTTTAAATACCTGTTTCATTAACAAGTAAAATCAGATTCAAACTATGTAAAGCTTTCATATTAACTACATTGATTTTATTAATAAAATAATGTTAATAGTGAGTTTTATTTAGATGTAACTGCCAGTGATGTTGTCTTTGAAACCTTATTTTATACATTATAAAATTCATTATGTTATAGCAGATACCTTAAAACTCTGTGGCAAACACTGCAATGTGTTGATGAAAAACAGCCAGGTTTGGTGGATCCAATGCTGCTGGGAAACGCAGCGATGCGTTGGTGAAAAACAGCCAGGTTCGGCAGGTCAAACACCACTGGGAAATGCTGTGAGACAACCACTGTTGTTGTCTACTGGTTTTAAACAGCGGTCTGCAACTTGACATGCATTTCGACTCCCAACGACAAAGTCAGCTATTTATTACATGACTTTAGATATGTTGACATGACATGTATGAAACATGCAAATGTAATATGTTCATGGTTTGCACACATGTGCAATGCAGACATTTTCTGTCTGTCAAAAATTCTTAATATCTCTTATCTAGGCTTTGATGTTTTTCTGATTTGGCTGCTTACAATAAGTGCGGCCTAGCGTGACTGTAGACTTTGTTTTTCTAATGCTTTACAATCACTTCTTTCTCTTTTGCTGTGACGCTCGTTAAAAAAAAAAACCCAAACTATGTGCGTGCATTCACTTAAAACAGGAAAGCGTGTAAAGTTGGTTTTTAATTACCACCCCACTTTCACAGTTTATACCCCTGAAATGGATTAGAGTAGTTTAACAGCCTCTGACGCTCAGAACAGTCCTCATATTGTACGACCTGGTTGGTTGCGTAACCTGGATTTGGGGAGGTGAATGAGAATATTGACGGCGGCACAATACTGTGTAGAAAATGCCCAACAACAGAGGAGCCCCGCAGCAGTGGAGGGAAAGTGACACCCTCACGGTTGCGGCTCTAAACTGTTATAGAAAAAAGACAAACAAGGCTGGTCTCCTATGGCTGTCAGATGACTGCGCTCCCTTTCATCCCCAGTACAAAGACGCTCAATGTTGTGCGGCTTCCTGCAGATCACAAGGCTAATTTCAGCTGCACACGCACAAATCAACACGAGCAAACATTGTGCACTTTGTTGTTGCTGATTAAAGATCTCATCAGGATGAATTGCTGCTTCTTGCTGGTTTAAACAATGACGACATTCTGAGATACTGAGCTGGCAGCATTATTTTGGTTACTTGAACATGAAAAAATCGCTGCAGTTTCTTAAGTGAAATCCTTATAAGGTCAAATTAGAGTCAAAGATTCAGCTGTGTTGTTTGACAGTGAGGCTGTGCTACAGTTTATATGATTAAACTTCTAAATTCCACTAAACGTAACATGAAATGACAAATAAACTGTCACATTAGGGAAATAAAGTGCTTTTAAAATAGAGTATGTGTCCTTGTTTTGTTAAACTCCCCACGTGTCACTTGGTATATTTCAGCTCCATGCACACAAATCAACATGAATGCACAATGTAGCACAAAGTTCTCAACATGTTGCACTGACGTTACTGTGCGATAAATTATTCTAGTAATTTAAATGTTAAAAATAGGTCTGCTAACTCTCAGCTTCATTTAATTTAACTTAAAGCCAGCTTATCATAGAAATCTCCTCGGTCACACTGAGTGTCACTCAAACCATAATATGACCAGTATAACTGCATATTAATGACACATCACCTGCTACACTGAAGCCTATAACCCAAAGGAATAAAGCACCTTTACAGGCAGTCTGGTTTGTTTTACGAGTCTCCAGCTGGCTCATTGTTTATCCAGTGAAACAATGTGGGCTGCAGCTGCCGTCTAATGAACTGACAAACAGATCTGAGTCAGACAACAAGTAAACATGTCACCTCCGTGCAAATCACCAAAAGTTACCACCTAAGTGTTCCTTAGGACGGGGGTCGCAAAAAAGGGAAAAGGGACTTTTGGACCTTTTCACAGATTTGTTTAGTTTTATCTAAATGCTTTATATTATGGCTCAATAATATCCTAATGGTTTCCTTGGAAAGAAATATAGAATTTTGGAACAAATTCAGGCCACGACAGGTTTTTCTCTGACTAAAGAACGCCATCTGAAGTCACGGAAATATTATTCATTATTCTTTTATTTATGGGAGACCCTTTTCTTCATTTAACAAAAACACTTTTTAAAAAAAAAAATCAGAGTTTAAGTCCAGTAGCAGATTTGGTTACAAGCCAATGAACTTTCAGCCACATCTCAAACTCTATCCACAGAGGAAGACTGTGAGATGTGGCTAAATCTGACTCTTGGACAATTTTTTCCAAGGTCAGGAGGAAACTTTCAGCTCAATTTGTTCTTTGTATTTGTTGAATTATATGCTTCCTGAAGGCATATTCTCCATTTGTTGCGTGCAAAGTCATCATTGCTACTCGTCATATTTTGATGTATGGACAGAATCCCCCTTCATTATAATTATGATCCAAGGGACATCCTTCAGCATTGTATCTTGACGCAGACATGTCGGTGGTAAGTCATGTAAGTCGACTCATGTAAATAATAAAAGTCAGCAGAAAAAACTACTTGGTTAGTGTTAAGGAAAGACTCGTGACAAAATAATTCAGCGTTGACAACAAACGCCAGTCCTGTGATTGTTGGACCTGCCCATCATAAGCAGACTTTTACGCTCTTTATGAACGTGGATGGGTTTACCATGTTGACTGAAAGCCCAATGCATCTCATACGGACGCTAAAGGGTGTACATCAGGGACACTGCCCAGTATTGCAGATTTTGATGCCCTGACAGTGCAACCAGGCTGTTGCATGTTTGGCTGACCAGTCATGAATATGTACCAACTGAATACTGTCCTAATAATTCCAACATATCCTCAAAAATAGTTCATATGATAGCTTACAAATTAGCACCACTTGACTGATGTTATGTACTTAATGTAAAGTTACTGTGGTTAGGTTTAGGAAAAGAAACATGCTGACGACATACTTTAAAATAACTCAAAGTTCATTCTGGTCTCCTGGAGGAAAGTCCCATGTTTTGTGACCCATTCATCGCCCCAACCTGCCTCCTTAAACGCTGCTTCCTTCCTTAGTCCCGTCAGCACACTGGCTTTGTGATCACAGCCTTCCCAAATATGTGGGTTATGCACTAATTACTGTCTCATGATTACGAAGGATATGTAAGAATTTTGGTGAATTACTTTTCATGGGAAAACTTACAAATAGTGGATGACAACAACATGATATTTCGTACTGAATTACATTGTCTTTCTGGTTACAACCAAAAACTTCTTGGGAATCACTGCCTGATTGGACATATAGAAATAACTGAACATAACTCTGCAGCCATAGCAACTCTGTGAGGCTGTGCTGAGAGCTAAATGCTCACTATAACAATGCTAACATGCTGATGTTTAGCAGGTATAATGTTCACCATGTTAGATAAGCCTGCTAACATTTGCTAAGGAGGAAAGTCCAGGATCATTAAGAGTCATCCTGTGGGGAACATGAATTTCTATCCAAAATTTTATATCAATACATCCAAAAGTAGTGGACCGACTAATAGACTGATCCACAGTGGAGTACCAGTGCAGCAAAAATACATGTGAAATGCCTAAATGTTTCTGTGAATGACGAGGACAAAAATAAAAGACAGATTATTAGAGAGATTACAATCAAGTGTGGTCATGAAGTCTCTAAAATGAAGTACCTTTAGTGAAGTTACTTTTGGCAGCATAGTTGTTGCACTTGGACTAAACTTGCAGGCCGACACTGACCGATACAAATAAACAGCCGATCTTAAAATACCGACAGCTATCCTCTTAAACAAATACACAAGTAAACATATTTTCCCATCAGCTGCCAGCTGGCATTGCACAGGTCAAGTCCTGGGTGTTAACAGTGACGGATGTTTGTTTTCTGAGAGACTGGGCCTGATGTCTCTGTTTCATGTTTGTGACTTGATTTATTTGACTTCAGAGAGGTGGAGGACTGGTTTCAGACTCAATCGATGGATGAGTCATTGTTATCAGAACATCAAAATCAAACTTTTACACCTGCAGAAAATACAGATGATATTAAGGTTTGGAGCAACTGGAGATATATATTATATTTGCAGAAATACAGTTATCTCTTTCTTGTCAAGAGTTAGATGAGAGCATTGATATGACTTTCATATTTTTACTGTAAAAATTAAGCTCTAAACATATTAATTAGTAGCTTTAAGTGTGTTTTATCACGTGTGCAGAAAGCCAAACAAAAACATTCAGGTCCTGTTTATATGACAACGATTCCAACCAAAAACGGTAAACTTTAGTTGTATTTTGGCCGATCGTTTACACGACAGCAGCGTTTAAGGTGCCTGAAAACGCAACGTTTTGAAAACGGGTTCCAGAGTGCAATTTTTTGGAAACAGCACCATCTCCGTTGTCATGTTAACTTGCAATGCAGTTCTTCTGAAAAGGACTTTTCACACATGTGCATTACGGTTCCAGTCACGAGGCATGCACGAGAAAGTCGACCATCACAACAACAATGGCAGACTCCCGAGCTTTGTTTGTGCTGCTCATCCTGTTGAATTTATCAATGCTTCTGTGTAGATTTACTGTAGCAACTCCACCTCGTCATCTGCCCAGACAAACGTTTGTGCAGTTTTGTTTATTTTGTTTATTTATACATCACCACACTGTAGAAGTAAGTGCATGAGCGCAGGCGCGTGTTGTCTCATTGCAAAGTCACAGCGCCAACCACAGGCCTGGCATGTATACTACAGCGTTTTCTGGCCATTGCACGTGCACAAAGATTGTTATCAAAACTTGTGTAAACATGGCCTAAGAGCAAACCTGCTAATGCTGCAAATACAGATACAATACAAAGTTAAAAAACACACAAAACCTGAAAACAAATGCAACAGAAAAATGCTACATATCCAGTCACCAAAACAAAAGTTCTCCAGGCCTCTAGGATAGGTGCTAAGTGGAACAGCTTGATTTACGACACCAGAAAGAGATCAGACAAGAGACTGTGTTAGTTTTGAAGTGAAAAGAAAAGTGCAGTCAAGAGGCCACATAAAAATGTACATATTCTATTTTTTCATTTTGCGTGAGTCTCTTACAATATCATTAAAGAGTGTCAGATTTATACAGCTCCGCCTAGAGGCCTGGAGAACTTGCATCTTTTCTGTATTTGTATGTTTGTATGAATGTTTGCTGTTGATATATTTGTTATGACTTTCTGCAGCATGTTTTTTTTTTTTTTCATTGCTGCGTTTGTTTCAGAATTTCGTATGTTTTTTTTTTTTTATTGGCATTGTTTCTGCAGCACATTTCTTCTAAAGGAATCTTAAGCTTGTGACTATACATTTGCATTTTCTTTCAGTCTTTATGTTGAGCAAAGCTAATAATCTCCTAATACTCCAGCTTCACTGTCAATGCTGTATTTCTTGAAAATATTCCCAGGTAAGATTTGGTCAATCGCACAGATCTCTAATACTGAAAAAATTCTTTTTTACACTTCAGTCCTTGATTTAAAAAACAAAATATATCATGTTAATTAGTAATCTTTAGAGGTGCTACATATGGACAGAACCATGCTAGCAGTTTCCCCCTGTTTCCAGTCTTTATGCTAAGCTAAGCTAACCGTCTCCTTGCTGTGGCTTCATACTGAGCGTACAGACATGAGAGTGGTGTCTATCCTCACATCCCACTCCCAGCAAGACAGCAATTCCCAAAATGTCAAACTACTCATGTGACACTCTTCCCAGGCTGCAGCAGAAATGGGAAATGGAAAAGACAGCGATGCGTGTGAGACTGACTCATGATGAGAATCTCTGCCTGATTTTTACGACCCGGTCACTTTGACAATCCCAAAATCATCTCCCCTCAACTGTTTTATTTGTGTCTGGCTCCTCTCCAGTGATTGTACACAGACACAACCTTCGCCCAACGCAAGAATCTCAGAGGAATGTGACTGTGGTCAAAACGTGGCAAAATCTTGTGGTTGAGAAGAAGAAGAAGAAAAAAAGCCAACAAGAAAAGCGTTTTTTTCTTCCGCCCTCTGTTTTCTAAAAAAAGACAAAAGTCAGGAATTCCTTTCTGTGAGAAACAAAAAAAAAGCCTCCCTCAACACGTAAACACATTCACAAGCAACCAGAGCTGCATTGTTTCAATGAATGTATTAATTTCACCCAAATGGATTGGAGCATGATGGGGATGGTGTGCGGTGATGGAAACTATGAGCGGTGCTGGAGGAGGTGGAGGGGTGGTGTTGGGGGATGGGGTGGGGGGGTTGCTGAGTCTCCAGAAGAAAATTTGTAATCTGAAGGAGACATGACATCACTCTAACTAAACAAGACTGGATCGCTTGTTAACAAGACTCCACATGAAGAAAAAAAAATCATTTTCAAGATATGAAGCTGTATTTTGTGCAGCTGAGCCAATTCAACAAACATTAAAGCAAAGGGATTGTTTCCTCAAAGGTCTCCTTGTTCTCCTTCCATAAA
This sequence comes from Cephalopholis sonnerati, assembly GCA_019142605.1. Lineage (NCBI taxonomy): Eukaryota > Metazoa > Chordata > Actinopteri > Perciformes > Serranidae > Cephalopholis > Cephalopholis sonnerati. The sequence goes on from JAGQAX010000098.1 coordinate 87,789, forward strand.
TCCTACTTGAAAAACGGGGGCCGCAGCACTTATTTCACAGTATCAATTACTCACTTTGTTCAGGCCCCCAACCCCCAATAACATCCACTGTTTCCTCACTCTAAAGAAAGAACATCCTCTCTGGTCCAACCTGGATGTGGGGGGTCAAATATTTGGCCTGAAAATATGCACTTTCTACTGAGTCACCCTTTATAAAGTCTTTATAGATCGATTGTAAGTCAGTAATAAGAGCACATTTTGGGTTGCCAGGTTGCAGAGATAGGACCAAGTCCTTGTTTTGTAAGTTACAAGTAAATCTCAAGTCTTTGCACTCAAGTCCAAAGTCCCAAAGTTTGAGTTTCGAGTCTTAAACAAGTCTTTACTAAATGTAATACCATTTAACAACACCGTAATAATATATTACATTTAGAAAAGTGATGAATGCTTTTGAAAAACTGTATTTAATTGTTAAAACAAGTGCAGAAATTGCCCAGTTGTAGCATATAGCACTATCTAACAGCACCACAACAGAATGTTTCCGTATGTTTCTGTCCTGTCTTGTTGTATTTATCTCAAATCATATTGGCAAAAAATGTCTACAACTTTCTCTTTACAATTTGGCTTGGAGGAAGGTGTCAAGTGTTTTCAAGTCAAACGGCTCATGTCCAAGTGAAGTCACTGATCACTGGTGTGTTAAAGGTTCAATGTGTTTGGATTTAGGGGTGATATTATACATAATAGTGTATAATCACCTGAAAATAAGAATCACTGTATTTTTGTTACCTTAAAATGAGCCGTTTACAGCTACAGAGTGAGTCATTGTCCACAGAGATCGCCATGTTGCCCCGCCATGGTTCTACAGTAGCCCAGAATGGACAAACCAAACACTGGCTCCAGATAGGGCCATTTGTGCTTTCATGTCAGCCACTGTAGTTAGCGGCTCCTCTGCAACGTGCAGCGTCAGAAAAACTTTCTTTTTTTTAATGTGAAACTGCTTTAGTCAGTGTTTTTACTGGTTTAAATCATTAGGTCTGTTTGTTTTGGAGAGAAAGAGACGTCTGCAGATCATTCAGTTCTTGGTAAATAAAAAAAAAAACCCTGAGCAATGAACTCTGAATGAATCCTAACCCAGAGAAGTTTCAGCAGTCTGCAATCCTCAACGCTAGCTGCCACTAAAACCCTCCAAGCTGTTCCTTTAAAGTCCAAGTTGAGTTACAAGTCTTTTTTTTATTTTGTCAAGTCCAGTCTAATTTTTGACTCCAGTCTGACTCAAGTCGAAGTCACGTGACACACCTCACCAATCCCCATTGGTGTCAGGTGTAGATTTGACAGTATTGGTATTATCAATAAGTTTGTGATTCTCAGTTTCTAATAAGTAATCAAATATGCAGTTATACATGTGATTAACAAGTTAATAAATAGATTTTAGACCCAATTCGCTGCAGCTATAAAGAAAAAAGTGGTCAAATGGTTGAACAAGTCAAAGGGAGTTTCACAACCTGGCAACCCAAAAGTTCTCATTAATGACATTTAGCTGCGTACATGTCTTATTAATCATTAAGAAAGTTATTTGAGAAGGAATCCTAATTATTATTGGGTTAAACTAATTAAAAACGTGAATCAAGAAGTTTAAACTGTGTTTCATGCTTCATTAATGCGCCCGGTGAAGACAGGTGAGGATTTACGCACGGCTCAGCGGAACACATATAAACGCTTCAGGAGATTTCACCGCCGCAAACTCACCACAACACACTTTAAACTCACTTATCATGCACTTGTTGGCATCAGAAAGCTGTAGGTATGACCTGAAGACCGTCTGAGTGTTAACGTACCTGTGTTTGCGCAGCGGCAGTGTGTGGAGATGCTGTCAGGAGTCTCTGCAGGGTCTGGCGCAGTGTGTCCGCTCGTGCTGCTCTGCTGTATAAAATGACAGATCATTAAATCCTCCGTGAAACTCCTGCGAGCTGCAGACTGACGGGTTTCCACTGACTGAAGCATCTGGTGCGTAAAAACTCAACTATTCCCTCAAACACCGCCCATTTCTCCTCTGTCTGTCTCTCCACTCCCTCCGTCTGTCTGTCTGTCTGTCTGTCACCTTGTGGGGAGCTCAAGTTGAAAGTAGGTAGACTCACTGTGTTTTTTGGATGTAATTGAATATTTTAAATACATAGTAGACTTTAGGTTTCCAGCTGCACATGTAAACCACTTTATTATCTCTCTAAATGGAAAATCCCTGTAATAATGTCACAGGAGGAGCTTCTGAATGTGCTCCACAGCATTTTGATCTCACATGAAAGTCACAGTAAAAGTCATTTGGAGAATTTGTAGTTGTACATAATTAATATATTAGATATTTATACCTATATTTGTACAGCATGGTTTTAAATTGGTCTCTTCCATGCAAATATAGCATTTATAGGCAGTACATTTAAAGGTCCAGTGTGTGGGATTTAGGAGCACTTATTGGCAGAGATGGTTTATAGTGTTTATAACTATGTTTTCATTGGTTTACAATCATCTGAAAATTGGAGTATTTCTCTTTTTGTTACCTGAGAATGAGCCGTTATCTCCACAGGGAGCGGGTCCTCTTTAACAGAGTCTGCCATGCTGCTTCTACAGTAGCCCAGAACGGACAAACCACACACCAGCTGTAGATAGGGCCATTCGTGTTTTCATGTTTACACATTTTCACACTGGCCACTATGGTTCTCCTACTTGCTTGGCACACAGGAGAAGATTCAGTTCTGCAACCTCACCGCGAGATGCCACTAAATCCCACACACTAATACATGGTTTATACACACTATACAGTGTATATACATGAACAAATCTTTCAGTGTGTTATAACGAATTCACTTTATACGTGTTTTTAAGTGTTTATGAACTGTTTATGTACATGAACAAATTTAATTGTGTCTTAAAATCTTAAACATTCATGTCTGATAACGAAATGTTGAGTCAAAGTTCTGCTTTCAGCCGCATCTTGTGGTTTCCATGTGTGGATGTAGATTGTAATGAGAGGGAGATTTTAAAATTAAAGCCACAGTCGATAACTCCCATGAAAAAACTTTTTTGTCCCTCTGTCACTACACACACACAGTATTTTTTGAAACAGATAATATGTGGGGAAAAAAAGCATGTCCCTCCTCCTTTTTCTACTGCAGCTCTGTACTGACTCTGTACTGTACCGCGGCACACTGACAGCAACCAATCAGAGTCTCTGATGCAGCTGTGAATCATGTCAATCACTGCTCATGAGCTGCAGTCAAACGAGGCAGCCGTGATCAAATATGAATCAAGATTCTGTGACTGCATTGTCTATTTAATGTTTTCAGAGGCATATTTTAGTGTACTGTTTAGCTGTAAAGTGAGACAGTTTGTGAGCCGGCCGCCATGTTGGAAACAGTCAAGCACCACCTGCCAACTAGACCAACGATCTTACTTTACCAGGCCTCCCAGAAGTGCACTGGGCTTTGAAGCCAATTTTCATAGTGGCCAAATGGTGAAGTTACAACTCCTACATCCACTATGTGATGTCACTGGACCCAAAAATACTTTTCCCCCCATTTTCTTACATTGGAAAGAGACGTCTGTAAATCACAACTCACACAGAACGACTTGTTTCACTATCAGAATTTGAACTGTTTGATCTAATAACATTAGAAAAGTCTAGAAGAGCTGTACAATTGAATCATAAAATTAAACCCCATCCAAGTTAGGTGAGCGCTACACTGAAAGTAGCAGATCATGAGCAGCGATTGACAGCTGCGTTAGAGACTCCTCTGCTCTGATTGGTTGTTTTCAGTCACGTGTGGTAATGCCATTAGAAGCACTATAGATTATACAGATTATTGTCTTGTGTTGTACTGTGTGGATGCAGTGACAGTTTAAGCAAATATGAAAATATGTATTTTCTAAAAGTCACCAACTGTAGCTTTAATAAATACTTTATTCACAAATATAACAAAATATAATTTGATAAATGTGCATATACTTCACATTTCATGTTCTTGAAACATCTTTTATCTGCTTAAAACTACATCAAAATGTGTGATAGTTATAAACAACAGTATTAATACTTCTTATGAGTGTTAAACAGGGGGGTTAAAATACATTTTAAACCATATAACATCACTTCTCTGCACAGTTTCCATCCATCACACATGGATGAGGATGCTGAGCAGCAGCTTTAAACTCTCCACACTTTTTGTCTTGTGTTTCACTCTCCAGTCTAACCTTTCTACACGGCTACATGAAATTTTCTGCGGTCAGGAGCAAACTGCAGGGTCCTGGGGAAAGAAAAAAAATCAAGATATCATTTTCCCTCTCATTGACCTCCATTTTCCACAGTGGTGAGCAGGAGGTCTGGGGACGATTAGAGGCTTCAGCTGTGGCTCCGTCCTGCCACTACCCATTAAGTCAGGATGTGCTCTACATGTGTATACGAAGTGATGAAGGCTTTTCGTTCATGTGTGTGGCAGCTTTAAGCTCATTTGCAGGACATGTTGACGGGCTGCTGGTAGGTCTCAGAGTTCATGGTGGAGGATTGTTGAAAATATTAACATATGTGAGTTATTGTCCAAGTTTGAGTGAGTGTGAACCAAAGATGTGGTGAACGTCTCACATCATCCTGAAATGTCAAGTGTTAACATGTAGATGTGCTGCCACCTGCTGCTCAAACCTGTTAGTTACAACAGTTCAACTGATGTACAGCACATGAAAGAACTTTAATGATCACAATCAAGAAATTAATTGTTGTCTCATAAAGCATCTTTATACTATTGAAGCCAAATACAACCACTTGGGGGAAAAAATCACAATTTCTCATAAGTTATTTATTTATTTTCATAATTCTGAGACACTAATTAAGAGGAAAAACACTTTGTAATGACAAAAAAGTTGGATTGAAAACTAATTTAGTATCCCCAAATTATGAAAGTTGCCCATAATTATAAACTAATTATATATTTAATATTGTGAGTGTGGAAATCATCAAAAGTAATAATTATTTTATGATAATTACACCTGTAGTTCTTTGCAGCAGCACAGGTTCGAGTCTGACCCATGGCCCTTTGCTGCAAGTCATTTCCTCCCTCTTTCTCCTCCATTTCATGTCTATCTACTGTCCTATATAATAAGGGCAAAAAAAATAAAGAAAGAAAGAAGAAACAATCTTCAAAATTGAATAAGTAAAAAAAAAATTATACTGTGTCATGGGAAAACTCCTCGTAGTGAAAACATTCGCTGGTGGATTTCTAACTAACTCGTCTCTGATATTCAGATATTAACTTAGAATTATTACCTACTATCTCACAACTATGAGAAGCTTTCTCAAAACTTCAATCATGAGAAACTTCCAGAATGATAAGACACTTCATGATGATGAAAGTTATGTGGTGGAATTTAAACTATGATTATGGCTTATTATTATGACTCAGTATCTCTTAATAGTAAGGAAGTCAAAATGATGACACATTGTGCCAAACTGTGATGATCAAGAGAACACAAAACAGAATGAAACTGAAGTTACTTTGTGAGGCCTGTGTCGCCTGTTGAGTTTCATCCATCCTAATTCAACCCTAAAGTTCACTGCCAGGAGGTCCTGTGGGGCAGAGCTGCCATTTTGTGAACCTTCTTTTTCTCCTGTATTTTCATGTTTGGCTCAGGAGCTAGTTATAGAATTGTACTTGATTTAGCTAACTCTGTGGTTTTGTTTGCATTTAGGACTATTTTGTTTGTTATTTTGGCCTGGGCCCTCCCTGATGTTTTTTGTGTGCTTCCATAACTGGCAATAAAGGGGTTAAACTACACTACTGTACTCCTCATTTCCCCGTCTAGCCTTATGTCGCTTCCCTCACCTGTAGACTACCTTGGGGTACGTAACGCTGCTCTGACTCATGTGTGGCCATGATAGTAGACAATACTTCAAATATGGATGTTGCTGCGAAAGAGCTACAAATTCTAAAACATGGATGCTTCACACACATATTCAACCTGACACCAGGGGTGTCACACTCATTTTAGTTCAGGGGCCACATACAGCCCAGTTTGAGCTCAAGTGGGCCAGACCAGTAAAACCACTGCATATTATCCTATAAATATCAACCCCTTCACATTTGTCTTTCATTCTGAAAATATTCATCCATTTACCAAACAAACAAGAAAGAAAATATTTTCAAATTGAACAATATGTCTCAGTTTTTCCACATTCAGTCAGTCTGCTACTCACTTTCATTAGATGTGACTTTTTTAAAAGTTTTCCACTGAAGTTGAAGCTAGAAGTTTTGTCAGTACCTCGGCAGCAGGGTTCCACCATATCGTTTTAGGATAGAGGTCTGATGCAGATTCTTTTATACTGAAGCTGCTGGCTGACAATATTTTGCATATTTTGTTCACTATCTTTAAATATGAGCACAGAAATTATTCATTGTTATTTCACATAGCTGTATTCTGGTCAGAGTGGAAAAGCCTCTGAGGCAGCATTTACTCACTATTTAAATTGCTCCTGAAACCTCTCAGCCTTCACAGGAGCATCAACATCAGGTGTGCAAAGTCATCCAGTGGGCCGGACTGGACCCTTTGGTGAGCTGGTTTTGACACCCCTGATCTATACAATCAGCACAGTTTCAAGATGAACACCCAAGATTAGTGTCACCAGTTTAGTATCCAAATGTCTCCCCTTCTGTTCCTGAGAAATGATGTTGAATAATGGCCATAAATGTGTTTTTGCACAAGATTATGATGTCACAGTGAAGTTGACCTTTGACCTTTTGGATATAAATATCATCATTTTATCCTGTTAAACTTTTGTATAACATTTTGTTTTATTTCGCATATGAATTGTTGAGTTATGGCAAAAAAAAATGTGTGTTGTGAGGTCACAGTGACCTTTAACCTTTAAACACCAAGTTCATCTTTGAGTCTAAGTGGATGTTTGTGCCAAATTTGAGCAAATTTTTCTCTAGGCCTTGAGATTTTGCATTAGTAAGAATGAGACGTATAGACGCATCTCCGGCCATGGCTGTCGCTGGTATGGAGGCATAAAAAGCAGCAATAGATAATTATCTATTTTCATTATTATGAGAAAGTTTCTTCTAATTCTGACTTTGTATCTCAAACATATAACATAAACTTAGATCATTTCTAATCATTATGATAAAGTAAAACAGACAAAATCTTTTTAAAAAATGATGTAAACTCTCTATTATATTATCTTAATCATGACAACTCTTAAAATTGTGAGATAACAGGAATAAAAAAGATACAGTTAAGTCTGACTCAGCAAAATATGAAACATATTTTATTAAAGAATTACTATGTACAATAATAAAAAACAAAAACAATTCTCTTATATATTATTCAAAGCTCGCACCGAAAAGCAAAAACTGAATCTCTGTTAGGTAAATTTGGTCAAAAACGTTCAACACAAGCTACAAAACCTGGACTGTCAGCAGGCGAGGCGGGTTCGTCCAACTGAAGAGCATCATCTGTTATTTCCAGACTCCATTAAGACCAACATGCTGTTCATCAACCCAGGCTCTAATGGTGTAACTGGCACAGTACTGGTCCGTGGGGATCCTGAGCAGAGCTCTGCTCGCTGGTCACATGAGTCATTATCAACAGAAAACACACAGTGGAACAAACACTGTGCTTTCTGGTTTTTTTTTCATACTAGGGATTAAATCCACTTCCAGCACTCAATATTTCAAAGTAAAATGAGCAGGAACGTGAAAGAAGTTTGGACTGTAACATTTAGTTTCTGGAAATACAGTTGAGTCAGTTGAACTCATGTTGATCGTAAGTGCTTAAACTGGATCAGAATTCTCTTCCAGGAATATTTTTATGATGCAGAGCACAAAGAAGTAACTGGCCAAGAAGGTAAACACGGCTGACATCTCACTACCGATACATGTGCATAAAGTAAGAACCACTGTTTAAGGTTTTGGTACATGTGTGGCCTGTAATACTGGACAGATATATTCTGGTTGATCAGATTTAGTTTTCATCATTCTGAGTTCAGTTCATCAGCTGCAGCTTCAACTGATTCACATTCAGTTGCACACATTAAGGCAGCATGTGTTTGACAGCAGGTGTGTGTGCTTTCATACAGTTTCTCCACACTTCAGGTAAACCAAAGAGTTACACACGTCCTGCTCTTTAAACTGCGTTTCCGTTCAGCGCAGCGTACTTCAGGCCCGTCATGTTGCTGCTGGATGAGCTGACATCTTCAGGCGAGGTGCCGACTTCAAACACTTCGTGGATGGCTTTTCGGAAACAGTGGAAGTTGTACTCTATCAAACCTGTTCAGATGACAAATAGGCAGTTTAAGGCCTTTTATTGAAGCGTTACAGAGATTTTGCAACATAAAAAACAGCCTCCACAATTTTCTTATACCCATTTTTCACTAAAATTAGTGCATATATGCAGGTTTTTTGTCTTTAACGCAGGAAAACCAATTAAACAAACACCTTTCCCATTGTGCCTGTTTTTTTAACTAGTGATGGGCCGACTGATTCTTTTCACAGTATCAGTGTCTTTGAGTTGATAAATGCAAGTGTATCGAGCCTTTGAGTTTTGATACTTTTTGCATATGGCGTCAGTTTCTCCCTGACAACGTCTCTTCAATGCATTACCACTCATCATAAGTAAGTTCATATTGATAAAGATAAAATATTGTTCACATTCATTTTCATTGTCTCAGCATCCCACTTGAATGTAGGCAAGCTTTGTAAGGTCATAGCGGTGTTACAAAAATGCCACTGACCAACAATTTGTTGTTCTTTGAGAGGCAAGTAGCAGACGTTGCAGTTACCTCTGCAGCAAAATGAGTTCCTGATCATATTTCAGGGCTCACCTGATCAGTTTCCTTTGTTCGTCATTATCAACAAGTTGTTTGAACACTGAGCAAAAAATACAACACATTTTCTTTGCAGCATCCATTTTGTTTTCACATTACAACTTCAAGCTCATGATCACACCAAAGTCAGAAAAATGACCATCTGAAAAGCAGCGCTGACTTTGGCTGTCAAACAGTTGCTTTGGGTTCATCCACCATAGCAGGCAGTGTGACACTACAATAACTGCTAGTGGGAGAAACCGGGGAATCATGAGTTCTCTGACATTTGACAGGGTGACAGTAGAAAGCAGCGTGGAGGCCAGTAAGAATATTATGGTGGGTATTTATATCTGCTACTTATTCAGTCTCTATTTCAAACTTTGTGCAGACTTATTTGGAACAATGCTCGAGCCCTGCTTGTTCGGAGGTAGACAGAGTTTGTGGCGGCCCATTACTGCATTGTGCTGGAAATTAGGATGTCCATTCGGTCTTAAATGTTCTTTTCCTAGGATGGAAGGCATGACCTGCCCTACTCTCCCTCTGACTGGCCTGTACTCGTGGCCTTCCTTGGTTGGACTGGTTAGCTTTAGGCAAGAGGAGTGGGAGTAGGGTGGGTCATGCCCTCACCATCGTCAATCTGTTCATACATATACCTACTAAAAGCAATGCAACAGAATTTCTATGTAAACCATGTTATTGTGAAGGCTGCTATAACGTGAATGGTGCGCTGACAGGAGTAAAGAAAGAAGTAGAGTAAAGACCAAAAGTCCACCTGAGGAGGCAGGTCGAGATGGTGGATGGGTCAAAACACACACAGGGCTTTCCCCTAGGAGACCAGTGTTTGTGTCTCGTGTCAAATCAAGAGAGCTTTGTTATTTTTAAGGATTGTTGTCACGTAAAGTTACATAAATAACTTTATGTTAAGTATGTAATGTTACTTTAGGCACGTAGTCTAACACTCAATCATGTTGCTTTTCCTAAATCTAACCTTCATAACTTTACCTTAAGTGCGTAACATGACGACGCCCAACCATGATTGTTATCCTAAACCTAACCTAACCTTTAGGGCTGCTAATCTGATAGATATCATGAGAACTGTTGTACAGGGATACATTGCCTTCCTAGGAAAAAAACTAATTTGCCATGGGTCATGGCTAGATGGTAACTCTGGATTTGTAAAATCTTTTGTGAGCCACTTCAAAATAATTTTATCTCACTGTTTTATGGTGTGAAAACACTGTGGTTAGGGTCTGCTTAGGTTTAAGGACAAAGATCACTTGGTTACAGAGTTCAGGAAAGATTGTGGTTTGGATTAAAACTCACTTGGAACATAGAACATGAAATCTTAAATGAGAATCTGAGGTTACCATCTGGGCAAGATGTGTCTAGACGTTTATACAGTTGTTTAAATCTTTTCTAAGTTCATTGTGTGTTCTATACGTAAAAGCGTAATTTGTAGTGATTAGCATCCATAGCTGTCTAATTATTGTAGTCGAGTAAAAAGTACAATATTATGGAGTATGAGGTAACATAAAGTGAAGTACAAGTACCTTAAATTTGTTCTTACACTCCACCAGTGCAAAATAAACACAATTACAGGTAAATAACAGCACTGTGTTATTGGCTGTATTGACATTTAAAAAAAGAAACGACAATGAAAGATAGATGCAACATAAATTAACATAAAGTCTTAATTTTACCGCCCACAGTCAGTCATCCTTTACTAAAAGCTCAGTTTTCCTCGTTCACACCCAAACACCTGCCCAGCAGTTTAAGTGGTTGAGTAGTTTGGGTGTGAAAATCGCATGGTTTAGTGTGAATGGCAAGCAAACGGAGAGAAGTGTGGAGGAAGTGTTTTTAAAATGTTGCCAGCTCTGAATGGATGCGCTCTAAAGAAAACTGTAAGGGTCAAATCTTATTTTAGAAATTGAAACACCTCTGAGTCAGCAGCTTCACACTTCAATCACACATTTAGGACATCCTGTATAATCAAACCACTGTCTTCTGACGCCAGTTCAACTGTTTGTAAGCTCTAAAACTACTCACCTTTCCTCTCAAAGCTCTCCTCTCTGAGGATGCAGACGAGCGCAAGGAACTTTGTGACCTCTTTCAAATAAAGCACTGTAGTGTTGTTGAGCTTGATGATAGCCGAAGACTCTTTGTCATAGGCACAGCCGCTGCCATCCTGCATCAGCCTGCCAGGATGGAGAAGATGGAAAGGCACATTTAAACTTTCAAACTGAAGGATACAGTCATTGCCAACATTTAAAACAAATATAATTCTTCTCACCCGTAAATGCAGGAGACATCAATGACAACATCGATCATATCACAGCACAACTCGTAGGACTGCATGTCCACAGGAGAGCTGTCTGTGGCGATGTAAATCTTACTTACAACATCAAACAGGAAAGCTTTCTCAATCCCAGAGTGCTGCAAAACATGACGGATGTTAACACGAGACGGTAGAAACAGGACACACTTTACTCTGTCTGTAAACAAAGGAACAACATACAGATATGAAAATGTTCAAAAGGTTCTCCAACGTTGGTAACTGAGGGATGAGCTTCTGGACGACTTTACTGAAGGCCTCGAATATGGAGTGGTCGTAGATACTGGTCAGGTAGAAGCTGAGGAGGGAAAGAAGGAGAGGAGAGTTAAGACACTGCAGAAACACACAGTCACCAAACAAGCCTCGGCTCTAATGCTTACACATTACAGAGCTTTAAACGCAAAATTGTTAATATAAAAGCTTTTATAAGTGAATGCTGGTGGCGCCAAATAGCATCCAGGAGTAACTTCAATTAACTAGAAATCGTCATCTATCTGGCGTTTTGGTGGAGCATATACAACTTCCATTGTGTTAGACTGAAATCATAAAAGTGTTTCTAGGAGTGATCTGCAACTAAACCTGTACAGACACGTCAGAGACTCACCTGAGGTGAAGCTTCTCCAGACTGGCATCTGCCAGATCATCGTTGGCCCTCTGATGAATGTCCCTTTGTGTTTCAATTTTGTGGTCGTCTGACAGACCATCTACTTTGTGGATGAACACCTCGAAGTTGATGTCTGGATTCACTTTGTAAGCTCTGGAGACTGTGAGATGTAACCGCCCGAGAGCCTCGACATAGTCATCCTAACACCAGGAAAAAAAGTGACGTGTTTATTCATCTAACACAGGAAGAATTTAAAACTACTGTCAGACTAATGTCATCCTACCTGAGCATCAATGACAAAGATCAGAGCGCCGGTTCCTTTGAAGATCATCTCACTGTCAAACGTGGGGTCGAAGAAGTCCACCTGGCCGGGAAAGTCCCAGATCTGGAAGTTGACAAAAGAGGTGCCGGAGATGTCGTCCTTGTAGATTTTGTTGGTGCTCTCGAGGAACAGCGTCTCATTAGGTGACATCTTGTGGAACACAACCTGGTCAGAGACACATAAGGATTATTGTTTCAGTCCAATGTCATTACTTTCATTGCTCTCTGATTCGCAGTCCTCATTCTCTTACGTTTAACTGCTTACCCTTGGTATTGACTTGATATTATATTTTATACTCTACTGTTATTTTCTCTACTCTGTATATATAACAACTATTGCAGGACTGTCATATTAGCTGTGGCCAGGTGTACCTAATAGACCTTTTTCACAGCAGACATTTTGACATGTCATGGGAGGAAAACACAGGTGTATTTATAACATTAAAGATCTCCAGCAGGTCCTGTTACTGTGCACTCTGGCTCACGGGCTCACTGGAGTAGCTTACTGACCCACTTAATGAAACTGTGTTATCGTTAATGTTATCAGTTTCACCTGTGCTTTTCTGTCTGTGACAAGTCGAAGTGTCTGCTGTGAAATGGGTCTGTTAAGTCAGAATCAGAATAAGGTTTGTTACCAAGTAGGATTTCACATACGATTAATTTGCCTTGGTGTTTGGTGCACACCATAAACACATTAAGAGAAAGCATACATATAGAATAGAAAAATTACAATAGAAATATGAAAAAATACTTTAAAAATATGTGTATCTGTTTGAACATAGCGTAGAGTTCACAGTCAGTAGAATGAGTGCAATGTACATATGTAATAGTCCAACAGATGTGCACTGATGTCATACATAGAGACACATGTGGAAAGGTCAACAGACAGGTATATATATAGATAACTGTATATCCGTGCAATTGTATATGTAATTTTATTATTTCTTTCTTAAAGCCTTAATTTACTTTGATATATTCTGTTGCCTGTTTTATTGAAATTCAGTATGTAAATGTTTGTTTATGCGTTTTCTGTGTGTGTGGCGTGGAGGGGGGCTGCAACTCCGGGTCCTTGTGCAATCCTGTGTTGTACAACGAGCTGAACCTTGACCTGAACATCAACACAACCACAGTTTGAACAAAATCTGAACATGATAGCCTTCAAACAAGAGAGATTTATTGCAGGACTGCTGTATTATCTCTCACCAGGTGTGCCTCATAAACAGATTTACATTGCATTAATATGATTCCCAGTCTTGTAACTTCAGAGGTGTGTTTTAAGATGCTTTTTTTGGTGGTGTATTTCAGGTGATTTACCTTTTGAATAGACGACTTGCCACTCCGCCTCAGTCCCATCAGCAGTATCCTGGGTTTGTCAGCTGATGTGGAGCTCTCCTCCTCCACCCCGTAACCAAAACTTTTGGGAAACGACCCCACGACATCGTAACTCCCAGTTAACGCGGGCTCCTCATATAAAGACATCTTGAACTTTACTATCCGGCCTGCTCTCTCTTATTTAGTTATATTCTCTTTTAAGGCCGTCGGTACTTTAACTTTAAGCTAACTGGCTAAATAATCCGCACAGGAACGTTGATTTTCACACCGAGCTAGCATGGCAGGCTAATTTGCTAGCAGCTGTAAACGCGGTGTATTTATATTAAAACCCCACGTCAGAGAGTAACGTATCCACCGGTATCCACACGGGGTATCAAATAAAACATATCAAGGGGTTAAATAACCACAATATCGGAACAGACGTGATTAATTCAGAAAAGAAATCTGGAAGGATCATTTAAAAAAAAAAAGAAAAGGCAAGTCACAAGTTGGACATTTCCGCCCCCTAATGTTAAAGTCCCGCCCACTGATTCTGATTGGCTGTTCTCTCCAAACATAATCATGTGACAAACAGTCCTAAACAGAAGCAGGAAGAAGTCGCACGGTGAGTAATGTCGCTGGGCACTTATGCTTTTTAAGAATTAATTAAGTGCATCACATCAAAACATTAGCGTTTTTGAAATGTTAGGTTTACATTTACCTTATCCATAGCATAAATCTGCTACTACATATTGCAAAATGTACTTGTATATTGATTTATTTCATGTAACGTTGAAGCTTGATAAGTTAGGTTCGAGGTGACTTCCACCATGATTCATTGTAACGTGTAGCATCTTTATTTTAGTGCAGTTGAAGGGCTGATTCACTTTGTAAGCCTTGTTTTGCTGATACATCCGAGACAGTCTTTGCGCAGTTATAATAAACTGAAAGCATTGTAGATAACAGGAAATATGTTTAGTTTAGTGAGTGTTTTTCACGACTCTGATCTCCTGACTGTTGGTCTAACATTGTTTATTGTATTTTGCCATTTTTACTTTATATTCAGTTTTTTATATATATATATATATATATATATATATATATATATATATATATATATATATAGAGAGAGAGAGAGAGAGAGAGAGAGAGAGAGAGAGAATTTTTCTCATTATTGTGCATGTGTAATCTGTAAACATAAAACAGTTTCCACAAATACAGAAAAAGATTTGTAAAAGATTTGTTGTTCAAATATAAATCAGATCTGCAAATACACAAAGAAATTCCCCAAAAAAGCAAACAAACAAACAAAAAAAGACTGGTCTGGATTCCTGAATATCTGTTCGAAAGTTGTAAATGTTAGAAAGAGAAAGATATTTTAAAATATTTTATTTATTTGTAAATTAAAACATGTTTTCAATGATATTCTTTTTATGTGTGGAATTAGTCTGTGTATTTGCAAATATTTGCAAAATCTATTTTTTGAGTTAACAAATCTTTTTTTGTATTTGTAGATTTTTTCAGATTACATATTAACACATGGATTGCCGATCAGTTCACACAGATAATACTGAGACAAATTTATCTCCATAGTTATATCATTATCATAAGGAGAGGACAAAGTTAAAAGTTTGACTCCAAAAATAACCGGTACCTTTTTTTTTCTTAAATAAATGCTTAGTAAAAAAAAAAAAGTACACAGCATTAAAGTTAAAATAGCAAAAATAATGTATGCAGAGACAGGTTACACAGGGCTGAGATGAAAGATCAGAAGGATCCTTTAATGACTACGATCTGTATAAATGTTTACAGTGAACAAGAGAGAAAGTATCTCTAATATGACACTTGATTTTATTCCAAGTTTTGTATTGAAAATTCATCACAGGCCATACTCATTACAAACAGTGATGGGTTAAGTTCATTTGTAATAGGTCTAGTTGTTCAACCGAGTCTTGCAGAGTTGTCTCAATAAAATAGCACAAAGTGAAAACAATGTTTGTTTCAGGATCCAGCATGACATCGGCCTTCCTGTGTTTCCTCCTGTTTGGTCCAGTCCTGCTGGTTGCTGGCAGCGCAGTTCATAATGCTAACAATGGGACCGTACCACTGGTGCTCTGGCATGGGATGGGTGAGTGACTGTGCTTCTCATGCTTATACTGACAAGAAGAGAAGAAACCTTTAACATCCAGTTCCCCATGTTGATTTCCTCTAATGTGGTTTTAAGGTTGATAAGGTCATCTCATTCCCATCTTACTCAGCTCTGTCTGACAGTATCACTTGTGTTATCTATGTTTTTTATATATATCAGCTTGTTACAGCTCCAAAGAAAGTGAACTGAAGAAAAGACTTAGAACACTGTGATCTGTCTCGGGAACAGAAAGTGAACATTACACATCCACCCATGTTGTTGTCTACACTTTGGTGAGAGTGAAAGCAAAAAAAAAATCCCCACCACCACTTTACATAAACTTGAACATTTACAGTTGCTCAGCTGAAATAAAACCTCACCAGACCGTAATGTGAGAGAAGTGCGGTGTGCAGCCTCAGAGTTACACTTATAACTGGAAAGTTGCTCAGTTTAATTGCAGAGTGTTTTGGAAAATACAGTCACAGGAAGTGAAAAAACAAAAACACTTTCTCTTCTCCTTCAACAACAATGGCTCAAGTGCTTCTGAGGTGAAGTTAAATACACTGTTGTTGCTCCACTGAAGCTTCTCTATTTTTTTTTTTTTTTTTTTTACTGTCAATAAATCCAATAAAAAGACAAAAAAATAAACAACATCCAACACAGTACTGTCCCATTTCTCTACCCTGTCTATGACAACCAAGCAGTGGTGGACATTAAAGTGAGAGTAGAAATACCACAATTTAAAAATATTATGTTACAAGGTAAACATAAGTAAAAGTACCTGAGTCTCATCTCGAAAATGTACTTAAGTAGAAAAGTACAAGTACTCACTATGCAGCCAAAATGGCCTCTGTCATGGCTACAGTATTACATATTATATAATAACATTGATATTGATCTAATAACAGGAAAGATGCATTTTAATGTAGAGTTGGATGTAGTAGAGCTATTTTTTACTGTTGGATTTAATTTACTGATTGTATTGTAGTTTATATTATCATTGTAGTTTTCTAAAATCTTTATCTGCAAAGCAACTAATAACTACGTTAACTACACTACTGACAATATTTTTCACTTATTTTATTAGATGTATGTTTCATTTTATCTGTTATTTTATTATTCTGTCGATTTTTTTTTTGTCCTTTTTAATCTATTTTATTAATATTTTTATGTCCTTTTAAGTTATTTTTGTCCAGCTTTTATTTATTTATTTCATTGAATCAATTTATTTTTGGGGGGTTTACATAAAAATTAATAATTAATCAAAAAGTAATGTATCTAATTGTCATCTTTTTTTCTCTTGTTTTATCTTTTTCATTTGTTTTATGTAGTTCCTTAATCTATTTTTATTTATTTCTATTTTTAGCACTATTACTGTTATTATAGCTTTATTTTATGACATTTTCATCATTATTATTGTCTCATGTGACTTGGTCTCAAAATGTAAAATAGTTTAAAATGTTTTTGTCAAATTTCTTTATGGTCTACACTTGTTCTGTCTTAACATCACCTTGTAGTCATCTGTGAAGCATGTTGAACTGCACTAACTTGTATGAAAGGTGCTAAACAAATAAGGCTTGATTGTAGTTGAGTAAAAATAAGCCAAAATAGAGGAAAACCTAGGACAAATTGCAACAGAAGCAAACTCAACTGATTTTGTATCCTCAATATGTCCTGAGTAAGGGGAAAAAAAGTCCAGAAGAAACGCAATATGGGAAAGTTTTGAAAAAGACCCAAATATAGCCTATTCATATGCCTATTCATTCTTTTATGGGGTAACAATAGGGTAACAATTTTAACCTTTAGATATCACCATGAAATTTACTGAGTTGATTACTTACATCAAGACAAACAAAAAATGTATTACAGGTTTTTTGAAATTGTTTGTTAACATGGGCATAATCTAATTACATATGTGCTAATATGCATAAATACCACAACAGATCTAAACATTGGGCATAGCCAGGTGAAAATGTCTTGGCGAATCTTGTTGACATATAACAATAAAAGACTAATGTTAAGGTCTGAATGGAACCCATTTAGGCTACCCATGAGCATTAATACATAGAGGCAGGAAGAAGTACTTTAAACCAGTCTTTATTAATTATTAAGCCTGTCTGTGTTTTGCTCTACAACATTCATCCCCCAGAAACAGTCCCACGGACACAGCCCCAAACCCCATCTCTGCAAGTTCAGTTCAGTTCAGTTCAGTTTACGAAATGTTGTAGAGCAATATGAGACTCAAAATAAACCACAGTGTCCATCTTCATGGTGACGAAGGAACATGCCATGTGGTGCAATGTCGTGGCTCATTTTGTATATTTGTAGTGTATTTTTGGACACCAGTGGAGCTCTGTGGCACAGAGGAATAAGAAATATCAGGCTCTGGCTACACAGACTATACTTGGTCAAGTTTAACTATTTTTTTTACATGATAAATGACAGTAAATGTTTCTGTGTCCACCAGGCGACAGCTGCTGTAACCCGCTCAGCATGGGGGCAATAAAGAAGATGATTGAGGAGGAGATCTCTGGCATTTACGTGCTCTCACTGATGATTGGAAAGAATGTCATTGAGGTACTTTCACACTGGAAAATATCCTAATTTCCCAACCAGTAACCAAATATCCAAAAATGATGAAGAGAATAAAACTTGTCTTTTGACTTTTTCTGTTTTTTTTACTGCTCTCTGAGTGTATTTTGTGATGCAAAATGGCAGCGCTCCATTTTATATTTACTTTTTTATCCATATGGTGATGTTCATGTCGCTCAGGCTAAAAGTAGCTACTTTAAGTTTGGTAACTCCAAAAAAAATCTGCTGCAACTTTAGTTCATTTCTGTAAAGGTACGTAGATTAATTCACTGCCTTCTACAGAAAAAACAAGCCCTCTTTTTGTCTCGCACAGACACACAATAAATGTGAAAATATGACACGTTTAGCCAAAAGTGTCACATGTGAGCCCAGCAGTCATACAGCAGGTTGGATTGATACATCCACATGACGTGTGAGGATTCCTATTCTGTGATATTTGCAGTGCTAGTGGCACAAGTTACATCAGAAAAGTGGCTCTTTTACAACTTCACTATGTCATTTTTCAGTTTTAATATTCATAGCGAACCAGCACGACTCTGCTTTGATCCGTCGTAACACCGTGACTTTATCTCTCAGCTCTTCTCCTCGTGGACGGAGCTCGTTTTCTTCTTTTTAATCTGCCCGTCACGCTTTGACCTTTTCATGTTTCTCCTCCTGCAGGACACAGAAAATGGGTTTTTCATGGATGTGAATAAGCAGGTGTCCATGGTGTGCAGTCAGCTGGCTCAGGACCCAAAGTTGAAGGGAGGATACAATGCTATGGGCTTCTCCCAGGGGGCACAATTTCTGTATGTAACCACTGTTCTGGACACTGGGTGGTTTTGTTATGTGAATGTGGTAGAAATTGGACAAATTCTGTGTTTCCCTTCCTGCCTGATTCTCCTGCAGAGTGAATGAAATACCAATATCTGAGAGAATAGTGTGATTTCAGCGTAAGGTTAAAGCCCTGAGCTTCGTTCTTGTGTCGCAGCCTCTGCTAACACATGTTGTCTGTTGAAATGATTTGTCTCCTGACAAGAATGAGGAAGCTGCTGTTGATTCTTCCTGTTTCCTCTGTTGTCAGGAGAGCTGTGGCTCAGCGCTGTCCCTCGCCACCGATGAAAAACCTGATCTCAGTCGGGGGACAGCACCAAGGTAACATCGTTATGAGCAACCCGAAACACAAGTTCAGCTCACTGTACAAACAGGACCTATACATGCATTGAATGGAGAGATGCCAGAGTGAGGGGGCTGCCCATGGACAGGTGCCCTGAGCAGTTAGGGGTTCGGTGCCTTACTCAGTCATATCATCTCTTTGTCAAAACCAGAAGTGGTGTCTTGACCTTTTTTATTTATAGCTCCTCCATCGTTTTTAAGCCCTGGAAGACAGTGTGATTATGAATCGCCATTATAGATACTGTGTGTTTTTCACTCCTCAGGAGTGTACGGGCTGCCCCGGTGTCCCGGAGAGAGCTCCCACATCTGTGACATGATTCGCAAAGCTCTTAACAACGGAGCGTACACTGACGTGGTCCAGAAACAGTACGTTGCTTTTCCTCCCTCCCTCTGTGAATGATTGTTTATCGCTCAGTGATGTTGATGTGTTCAGTATCTTTAATGTTAATGTGGCTATCTTCATGTTCTGGAGCACTGACTGGATGTTGTGTTTGTGGTTATCAGCCTGGTGCAGGCCCAGTACTGGCACGACCCATTAAATGATGACCTGTACAAGAAGCACAGCCTCTTCCTGGCCGACATCAATCAAGAGAGGGTCAGTATGTGGCTGCAGACCACACCTGGAGTCAAAGTTGGCATTAAAGGGATAGTCTGGATTTTTTAAAGTGGGGTTGTGTGAAGTACTTATCCACAGTAGATGTCAGTCGACACGCCCCCAGGAGTACTGACATGGAAGCTAAGCGATGTACTGCTGTGGATGGAGGCAGCAGCAAAGCAGATTTAAGACACCTGAAAAAGGCCCACTTAAAAAATCCATATCAGTTTAAGTATATGCTGTATTTAGAATATTCTCCCCACTTCACCTTGCTGTCAGACGGCCCCTTATGACAGGGCACTGAAATTGTTTTTTTACAGCCACCAGACTCCTTTGACAAAAACTGTAATTCTACCTTGCAGAACACAGGAGCTGCTTCAGTCAGTAGGTTTGTGTTATTGTGTGACTTTGGTGTTGTAAAGGGTTAGTTCCAAAATCACACGATAACACAAGCAAACTGATCGAGGCAGTTGTAGACCAGCAGCTCCATGTTCAGCACTCTATAATAACTGTTTTTGTCAAAGGAGTCTGGTGGCTTTGAAGAGAGCATGGATAACGACTTTAGTTTCCCCCCAGAATGGCTGCTCTTTTACGTTTGTTTCTATAATCTGAATCAAGTTGGCCATAATCAGCTTTCTCTGTATGTTTTGTAATCTCTAAAGGCTGTAAATGAGACGTACAGGAAGAACCTTCAGCTGCTGGAGAAGTTCGTCATGGTGAAGTTCCTACAGGACACTGTGGTGGATCCTGTTGTTACAGAGGTATTGAACACACACTCTGTATGATATACTCTATGTGTATAATACGCTGTATGTCTGTTTCACTGCATACACTGTAATAAAGACACATCACAAACAGTCTTCTCCTGATTCTTGTTGTAGTGGTTCGGCTTCCTGAAAACCGGCCAGGCCCAAGAGACTGAAACTCTACAGGAGAGCGTTCTCTACAAAGAGGTAAGAGTCCATTTCTCTTGATCCATTCATTGATTATATTTAAACTGATGAACAAAACATGAGCTGGGGATTTCAGAGCTGAATTAGTACTTTTTATTTTCTTTGTAGTGTACGTCTCCCATTAGTCTGAACCACAGTTAAAGGGACATTCCACTAATTTTACACAAAGTCCACTTTTCTCGTCATGGGACGCAATTTGTAAAAACTATTCAGTGCCATATTGAGTCGTTATCACAGAAACAGTACACAAGGCAAGAGGTGGGTTATGACATGCAATTGAAGTCCTCCGTCGGACCTTTAGGCTTTCTGAAGTCTGAGAAAATAACCCTGAAGATAGCACTAGGGTGAGCTTGGCTCACACTAGGGACAAAAGTCAGGACATCTCAAACTCTGCTGCACTGATTCAGACCTTTTTTGTCTCCTTTTCTCTGTCGTATAGTACTACTAAATCACTGGAGTTTGTAAATTGTCTTGGATTTACATAATCTGATCATAAAGATATAATAAATAACTTTCATGTCAAAATGTCTGAAAGCAACTAAACCAGTGTTGTATATTTTTGTTGAGCTGTGTACTTACATTATCTCAAGCATTTCTAATTGTGCTCAGGTCTGCCTCATTTGCTGACCGTCATTTGTTAGTTGCATCATATCCCCTTTGTGCTTGCATCAGGGCAGCTGTTGTAAATTGACTTTTTATCCACTTTTTAAGCCACATTTTTACAATGCACTTTTTAGATCTTGGCCAATTTTGACCATATGTTTTAACCAGATGAAGGATTGTATTCACGAGACAGCTGCATCTGAAGTTACCAGACAAGCAAACTGAGCTCAGCTCCAGTTCCTGCTGTGCTGAGCATCACTGGGGAAACATTTATTTTTAATGTAAAACTGCTTTATTAAATGTTTTTAGTGGTTTAAATCACTGGGTCTGTTTGCTTTGGAGAGACCCCTAGTAGCAGAAAATTACATACTGTAGGTTTAAATTCTGTTCAAAGTATTGTAATATGCAAGATTATTTTTAAGTTGCCAAATTGGTTGCACATTTAATCCTTCTTCTCAAGCATTAATACAGAAAAGTCTTAAGACACTGTATTATTATCTTACACCAGAGACTGCCTTTACAAAGTGTCTGAGGATGTTAAACTGAATTGCATTGTCCTCCTGCAGGATCGTCTGGGCCTGGCAGCCATGGACAAAGCTGGAAAGCTGGTTTTTCTGGCAAGCCAGGGAGATCACTTGCAGTTCACCAGAGATTGGTTCACCGCAAACCTGCTGCCTTATTTACGCTAAAACACCTTAAGTCAGTGGTCTCGGAGAAAATAATAATGAGACTAACAGCAATTCTGTTTCCAGACCAATATAATGGAAGAGTAAAAGCTTAATAACTTGGGCAGAGTTGCTGAAAGCACATCATTCTTTTTGCACTGATCATTTGTAGCACGTTGATGTTTTGTGATGTTAATTTTAGCAGCTAATTTGTGTGTTAGTGTACAGCTTCGTTACTAACACTGTTTCCACTGAGTTGTTCTGATGAGGTCAAATTGTTGTCAGAAATGTTGCATTGAGACTTATAAAATTATTTTGTTGAATACATCATTTAACTGCATCTGTACAGACGACATGTTTAATCAAATAAAGACAAACGAAACATTTTATTGCAACATGTTTTAATGATGTCTCCAGTACTAATGAGCAAGATTCTGATTTTTGGACCCAAAAAAAAAAATCAAGAGGTAAAAAGAAAGAGACAATATAAAAGAAAATTCAGCGAACAGCATCAAGAGCTGAAGATAACCAAAGAGGGCAGATGTGAGCTCAGAGCGAGTGGAGAGACGTCGATGGTCGGGTTAATATTTAAGACTATTCAGTAATTAATATCTATACAGATGGTCACAGCAGATATTTCCAATCTAGAGACTGAGGTGGAGGTGAAGCATTTAATCGATGATGTCCTTCAGTCTCTCTCTTCCTCTTTGTATCTCTTTGCTCTTTATCGCAAACTTTTTCTTACATGCCTCTTATATGGAATGTTTTTTTTAGTATTTGGGAATGTGCTATGTGTGGGGTTTAAGGAAAAGCACATGGAATGATCACTTTATTGTTCCAACATCATCTAGATGGAGAGTTTCATAATGTGCACACAACTTGTTTTTTCTCCTATGTATGTGTTCTCTGAGAGTGCCGACTTCTTTGTAATTATTATCCACTATGAATGTTATTATTATTATAGTCAACATCAGCGGAGGTGATATGGATGCCTTTATCCTCTGTTTGACAAGTGCTTCACCAGTGGGTTGCATATAATGGAACAGAAACTTATCAGGCCACAGCTTAGAAAACACCAGCCCCTCCCGACCAGAGAAGGAATAATAGCCTGAAGCATCCTGATAGTTGAGCCTGATTGGCTGCAGCGCTTGTATTCCCATGTTAGCTAATCTACATGTTAAATTTAGCTTAGCATTATCCAGATAGATACAAAATAATATACAGAGCATCCCAGCTATTGGCAAAACTCGTGAATGTGTTCGAAAAGTGCTCACTGGCTCACAGGAAAAAAAAAAATCTGAACGACAAGCCGCTCCCTGCTGATTGGCTGGAGGATTTTGCTCCGGATAAAAGTGAGCAGACCTCTCATTGGCTGATGGAAGGGACAGCTTAAGCTGTGATTGGCTGATAAGGAAGGGAGGGAGGGAAGGAAGGGAGGGAGGTACAATACATGAGGTCCAAATCTCAGTCTACAGTGTGAGAGTTAGCTGGTGGGGTGGTCGATCAGTCAGGAAGGCATTTGCAAAAAAAGGAGGTGGGGATGGTGACGAGAAGGGGCCGCTTCACCTGCTGGCCCTGTCTATCCGGATATCTCTGTTGGTGTGGTAACGAGCTTTTCACCGTCCCAGACTGTCTTGAACTGCTCGGGAACAGGGATCTCCGTCTGAGACAGGAGAGAGAAGTCGTGTTAAAATGTATATTTCATTTGTACATGTGCAGAGAAGGCTGAGCATCCTTCAAAAAAATTATGATACCAATACCAGTATTCTTAAATTGATACGGATACATATAGAGTATTTTACTCTATTCAATGTGCATAATGTGAAGGGCTGGACCAGGGCTGTGAAGAGTGGAGTATAGCCATTCTTTCAAATGTTCCACAAATATACAGTTGTGATTTTTTTTTTTAAATTTCCTAAAACATCTGGACAGTGTCGTTGTCAAATGCTTCTCAATCGAGAGCAAATAATGCATTTAGTGGGCGCCAATTTTCAGCTGTGGATCTGGTGCCCTAGACAGCATCAAACAAACATCGAAGATCAACAGTGGGCTGAGAGGCCTTATTTGTACACTACAGCCATGTTTCCACCAAACACTTTTGCTGTAATAACTTAAGAATCTGAACGTAACCCGTAAGGACATTTACCTAAACCCTAGATCTGTTTGGACTTTACACCACACACTGTGCTCCTAAAGGTAAGCATGGTTGTTACCACATGGTAATAGCCATGTCACTGCTCCTTTAAGCTCTTGCTGTATTCGCCTGAATCTCATTGATCATCCGCAGAACAGGGTTGCACACCGACATTTAAAGAACAAAAAGGAACAGGCTGGAGTGTTTAGAGTCTTTGTTGTGATTGATGGAAGTCTGTGTCGAGCAGGAGTAACAATTCTCTATGGATCAATCAATCAGAACACTCCTTTAAGGATTGGATCAGTGTGCTGGGTGCCTCAACAGAGGTACAGCAAAACACAACAGAATGGAACACTTCTATTGGTGCCATCCATAACTGTTGACAATGGAAACACAAAAAAAACATTTTAGTGTTTAACAAACTGAACTGAACTAACCCGGACTGCTTGGTAGAAACGAGACATGACACACACTGGCCCAAGTCCTTTTTTCCCTTATATACGATCATATGAAAAGTAGCGGCTATAAACCAGTCCAATAAAATGTGGAACGTCAAAACAACAGGAAGTCAGCCAGGATACAAAGACAACATCTGTCAATAGGATCAATTCATTGTTGGTTCCTTTCATGGGATTTGTTGACAGTAACAAAAAAAAAAAGGAGAAGGAGAATATGGACAGACTTTTCTTTAACCATTTGAAAAAAATTCCCTCCTACAAAGATACTCACAAAGTCGTCGTCTTTCGGTATCAGGATGTTCATCTCTGAGCTCTTGCCGCTGACGATCTCGCAGTTCAGAGAGTCCTTGCTCAGGTAGACATGGCAACCGTCTGTTTTGTTGATGGAGATAATGGGGACCTTACCCAGGACCTGGATTCAAAAAGGCAACAAAATACGGGACAAATGTTTCTTTGTGCTGAACCACCATCAAGATTTCCTTCAGCAAAAGGACTGAATCTAATTACAACAGTGGAGCTGCTCTGTGGCCCAAACCGAGCAGCTTGGAGTGTGTAAGTACATGAATATAAAGCAGGTTGTTCATAAAAATGCATCAATGTTGAGCAAAAAAACAAACCCAGCTGAAGAGTGACAGAACAGCAGAAATGACTGTGTGATGTGAATTGAAACAAAGCCATTGGGCAGGATCCAGATATCAAACATCACACTGCAGGCTGCAGAGCGAGTGTGCCACAGAAGATTCATACGTCTTCATCAGTCTCTGTAAAAACAGCATTTTGTTATTAAACTGCATGTTGTTTTACACACCTGGATCTTGACGTCCTTGCAGTTGATGATGTCTACAATGCCCACGACGTCATCAAAGACCAGGCCCATTTTCTTACAGTTGTCTGATGGAGACCAACACATACATATTTAGAGAATAGAAGTCATCATGTCATGTAACTGGCTAGAGTATGGCTTTGGTACATAAATACAATCTGTTCTACCCGCCATCACACTAGCAACTTTTGTACTGGTATTTATTTATACTTTGGGCTTTTTTATTTGTATTTTTAAAGCTAAATGAGGGACAACCAACAGTAGTAGTATAGTATTTAATCATTATAATATTATTTGTATCATGGCGTGCATTCCCATCTACCAGAAAAATTTTTAAAACTCAAAAAAGGATTTTACACTTGCGGAAGGTGTAAAGTTGGTGTATCCATAAAAAGGTAAATGTAACTAAGGTCAATGGAAACAGCTTCAGCAAATTAATGACGTACCAGTTTTAGGTTCTTACCTAAAGTGATGGAGTTAAGTTTGTTCTTGACCGTCAGGGTGCTATTGTTACACTTGAAAGCATAAACCACTTGTTTCAGCTCAGTGTCTTTGATCTCCAGATTTGCTTTCTCTTGGTACTCCTGCAGAACGAGAAGACAGAAGAGTGAAGAGGAAAACAGAGATAAAGCTACTATAAAAGGCTAACTGTTAAAGAAAAAACAATTTCATAACAAGTTATTTTGGTTAAATGAATCATTCTGGTGGTCACAAAAACAACAAATACTCTCTAGTTCATCTGGCACGTTCAATATCTCCACGTCTTTCCTTTTGTAGAGATATCTCAATTTATGATAAACTCAGCTCTAGCTTAGATTTGAATTTTCAGTAACTTTTTATTGAGCGAACCAACAACTTACCACTTTCCACTTCTTATTATCCAGCTCACACACAGGAGGGTGTGTGTGGGTCGTGGCAGCAGACGCAGGAGCTCGGGGGGTCGGGGAACAGAAAGGTTTTGGTCCGGAACGTACTGGAGGACCTGCTGACTTTAGATTAGGATTCTTGTGGGTCTTCTGGTCGTCACTCACATGCTTCAGGCCTGGAGAGGTGAAGGAAAGAGGGGGAGTGCATTTTAAGTCCTACAGCAGTTTGTAGTTAATGGTTTTCACAGTGGTGAAGAGTAACTACATCCATTTTCTCAAGGTGTGTACTTCAGTTCAATCTGAGGCACTTGTACTCACTTTTTATTTTTACGTCACTAAAGCTCAGATAGAAATATTTTTACCTTTTGGTCCAACTACAACACTTGACGTATAAAGTTAACTTAAAGAAGACTGAACTGAAAAAATAAGAATTGTTAAAGACTGCTGATCACTGATGATCACTACCTACCTTTGGTGATGTCTGCTCCCCTGTTAATTGCGGCGAACAAAGCATTACGATTATCAGCACCACTATCACCGCCGCCGCCAGAGGGTGCACTGCATTCCATGGGGGGAGGTGGTCCAGGGGGAGGTGGTCCAGGGGGAGGTGGGGGAGGACATCCACCAGCAGGAGCCTTGGGGGGAGCTGCAGAGGCAGAGGCCACAGGACCCTGCGGTGGACAGAAAATTAGAAATACTGTAACTGAAGCCATCTAGTGCCACAGCACATGATGCAACAAACATGTTTTAACCAGAGCGACCAGCAAGGACAGATGAGGAGTGCGTGAGAGAAAGAACAGGAGGAACAGAGCCTGTATTTCTCAAACAGCTAAAAGTTAAATAAAAGTAAAAATTATTTACTTTTACACCCACTTAACAAAACTATTTGCTAATTATATTTATAAGTTATACTACTGTAGGTCTTAAAAATACTCTACGTCAGGTAAGAGTAGATCCTGGATGTCTGTATTACAGAGGCAGACGGTAGAAACAAGCCTTCTGACACGTGTTTTGGAATGATTATTTATTTTTGAAATAATATCTAGAGCAGCACAGCGCTGCAGCGGTTAGCACTGTCAACTCGTAAGAGGGTTTCGGGTTCGAATCCACTCAGCAGCCGGAGAGCTTTCTGTGTAGACCTTGCATGTTCTCTGCGTTCTCCAGCTTCCTCCCACAGTCCAAAGACATGTACATCAGGTTAACTGGTGACTCTAATTTGCCTGTAGGTGTGAATGTGAGCATAAAAGGGTTGTCTGTCTTCATGTGTGGCCATAGCTGGCCTCCATTTTGTCTGTAGTCACTTTTCATGCATATTCACTGTCTGTATTTGCCCATGGGATACAAAGTTCCCCTTTTTTGACCCTCGTAGATGAGCTACATCTTTGGTTTTCTTTTTGTATCTATTTCTGCAAAACATTAATTTCATCCCTACTTCTAAACTTAAACTGTAAATATATGAAATTATTAGAAATTTCACATGCTAGAGAAAATGTTAAAATGTTATTATAAGAATAATATATCTGGCAGATGTAGAGTAAATTCTCATCTCTGATTGGCTCTTCCTGCCAAGAACATACATGTGATTCATCATTTGAGCACTCTAGAGCTGCTCTTAAAACATTGCTCCTACACTTCACTACAGGTGGGAGTAAGTCGTTTGATAAATATTCACACTGGCTCAGCTAAGAACCTTTACTCGTACGCTGGCTCTCTAGAGGATTCTCAAGTGTTATTCTTAGAGGACTCACGGTCTTGCTCCAGGTCACCCCAGTGGTGTGGTGCTGTTTGATGTAGTTCTGGAGTTCAGTCCAGATGCTGAGGTAGGCCTTCACCCAGTCCACATGTGTCTTGTCCCTGTGAGAAAAAAATAGGCATTTTATATTTCCTTTCTACCCCCTCTGGCAATTTATTGTTCCTTTTTGCTGGTCTCTGCGTCCCACAGGAAAACAGACAATGCATGAGACCCAGAACAGAAACAAAACCAGAGATTATAACATTTAAAATAGAACACTGTCTAACCCACAGTAACCACTAAAACTAAATTTTATACCAGTTCTCATCCGAGATAAACGGCACTGCAACAATTGTCTTTTGGTTTAATTAAAGGCATACATTTTTAGGGGCTCTGTTATTCTACAGTATTGTTGTTTGTTAATAAAAACATTTTTCCAAAACACTTGGCTGGGCACTTGGATGAGCACTGAAACAAAAGAAGTGGACACGGTCGGGGAACTACAGGGTCTTTAGCACTCTTTTCATTACCGGTATGTTTCACAATTTTTTGCTGTTGGCTAGAACAAGCTAAAGCTTGCCAGTCAACAATCTATAGAGGGAGAGAGGAGCATTCGTATTTGTGTGTGCCTGCCTTGTGATTTTCTTTCTGCAAAAAAAGTGTGAAACTTAGCAGTAATAAAATGAGTTTACCAACAATGTACAGTTCTTTTGCTTTGCTACTGTAATCCACACTTTGCGCTTGTCTGTTTCTTTAGGAAAGTGGTAGGCTTTTATTTCTGACATTAAGTTTGTACCTTGTTGAAGGGAAAAACCTACCATTAAGCAGCAAGCTCCCCTCAGGAAGGCTAAAGTTTAGCGTTTCACATGCTGGACCGGAAGTCTGAGTGGAACAACGATTTGTTTCCTAGGGACCGAAAGCCGCCTTGAAACGGTCTAGAGGGTAAACACTGCCTGCCCAACACTCGAATAACCAAATAATGGAATATTTAGCTCCAGCTCTAGTATGGACTTACTGTTGATCCCATGCCTTGTATTTGTATACAGGATTCAACAGAGCTTACTGAGAATTTTAAATATAAGCCATCTCTGTGTTCAGCATAAACAGGCTGATTTTAGCCCTCTGCCTTCTAACTTAACTGTAACTCTGCTCATAAACACAAAGGCTTTGATTCCAGGTCTAAATACAGGAAGTCTGGCAGCAGCATGCGTCAGCGTGTCGTGTGGTAGCGCTGACTCAGTAAAACTGAACTGAAATAAGAGCCTGGAGGAAGGAAAGATGGGAGACAGATGGGTTGAGCACACGGGCTGGCTGCATATGAAAGTTCATCTGACCCTTTTAGTTATCAGCCACCAGAACATTTCAAAAACAAATGACGCAGTTGAAAAAAAAAAATACAAAAATAGAGATTGTTGCAACTGAAGTTACTGCGTGTACAGCTTTATTGCAAAATATAATGAAGCTTTACTCACTTTTCCTTGTATTCCTTGAGCACACGGTTGCTGTAGAACATGGCGGCATCCTGACATTCTTTGACGTAGGGACATGGCTTAGGAGCCTGGGACACAAACAAAAAATAAACACATATGAATCAATGTCTAATCGGAGATTAAATGCGCAGTTTGACATTTCGAGAAATATGCATGTTTGTGTACTGAGTTAGAGTAGCTTTGAATTGAGACTGAAGCAGCTGTTAGAGAAATACAGAGTCAGAATGATTTTTGAGCTTTGACCACCAAAAAATAATGAGTTCATTGTTGAGGTGAAGTGGACATTTGTGCCAAATTTGAAGAACCTCAATCAAGGTGTTCTTGACAAAAATGGGACAGGCGGACGTATCTACTGTGGAGGCATCAAAAACGTGCATGCAGGCTGAAATTGAACTGTGCAGTTCTGCTGAGTGATGCAGTGACTTAAACCAACAGTAAGAAAAAGTATAAATAATATATGTAATTTGTCGCGCTATATGTAGAAGAAAAAGTCTGCTAGCTGCTAGGCTAATTTATGCAATGTAAAAGTGCTTAAACCAGCAAAAAAACAATGCTAAATGGTCTTGTTGTTAATACATGTTTAATGGCTGTTGGGAGAAGTTTGCCTTCAGTGTTTATATAAGCCTGGAGTTTTAGGAGAAAGATCATAGTTTGGGTTCAAATGTCTAACTTATCTCATATGCTGTTTTATGTTTGTTAGTGGAGTCAATTTGCAATAATCTTGACTGCACTTAACAGGTTATAATTATTTACCATTATGTATGTATTAGTGCTGTCAAAGTTAGCGGGTTAATCTCTGCGATTAATGTCAACATGATTAACACGTTAAAGAAATTTTGCGCAATTAACGCGGGTGCCCCGACATTATGTTCCATGCACTTTTAGAGATGGTATGGGGGTCAGTTTTTAAGCTAGAACAATGGCCAGGGCATCAAAATAAACTAGAACATCTAACACACACGTTGGTGTCAGTCCTGACATCATAACATAATGTTAAAATGACGAAAAAATGCTTCAAACAGGCCTAGTACTAGCATTTTATTATTATTATTATTATCATCATCATCATTTGTGATTAAGCACAGGATTTTTTTCTTTTTTTTTTTACTTTTAGACAGTACTTAACTTTAGAAGGAAATTAATCGTAATTAATCTAGATTAATGGATTTTAAAATGTGAGATTAATTAGTTAATTTTTAAAAAAATCTATTGACAGCCCTAGTATGTATGTTTTGTTGTTTTTTCTTTCATGGCTAGGCGCAAAAAAAAAAATAAATTAAAAATTATTGTGTTAAATGGGCATATTCTATTATATCGTCTCATATCAATCACAGGGCCCTGAATTTGATCACATCCAAATCGTGTTGTGGCAGACTTTGACAATGACATGATACTTGCCCATATACATGTGTAATGACAATAAAGATCATTCATATCACAAAGAATTGATATAATATTGTTTTGTGATGAAACTGGTGATTTTCACCCCTACCCAACAGTGTAGGAGAAACCCTGATTTGTAAAGTGAGACTGTTATTTTCAGTGTTTTTAATGGTTTAAAGCACCTGGTCTGGTCTTGTTTTAAGGAGGAGGAGAGCTCTGCAGATAATTCGGCTGCTGGTAAAAATCTCCTGAGCAATGAACATTGAAGGAATCCTAACCGGGAGTTCACGCTTGGCTGATTGCATTCTGTAATCCTCACATCAGATACCACTAAATCCTCCACACTGTTTCTTTAAAGTATCAAAATTTGCCTATACACTTTGGATTTTGTTCTAAGTAATATAGAGTATTAAGTCATGAGCTTTAGCAGTGCTGGTAGGCAGTTTCCTGTTAACGCTGGATAGAGCCAGATGAGCTGTTTCTCTCCGCTTGCAGTCATTATGCTAAGCTAAGCTAACAGGCTGCTTTGGCTTCATTTTTAGAGTATATACATAAGAGTGGTGTTGATCTTCTACTAAATCTCAGCAAAAAAGTGAATGAGTGTGTTTTCAAAGCTACTCCTTGAAATTACATACTACAGTGGGAAATAGGTGGTAAAAGTAATAAATTCAGCTCACAGTCTAAACTGATGATAAGATATTCAAGATATTGGAGTGGGCATTCAAAAAAGAAAGCATCTATTATGCCTATATGAAAAAACCTGATGTGTTATTCATCAGAATCAAATCAACAACAAACAAAGGGTTAATGGTCTAAACTGTAACAGTGAAGCTCTGTTGCTGGTGGAGTTGTGTCAGCCAAGAAACTGTCGCTCACCAGACAGCGATGACAGAATCAAAGAGCTGGTTGTTTCCGGCCATTATACACTCATTTATCTGCCCACACACACACACACACACACATACAAACACACTCTCTGTAACAGGCAAACAACACACTCAACAAGCTCCCTGCCTGTTCACAGATCAGTCCCAACTCTCACCATGGCAATCCATCCAAGGGCAGGCACGCTCTCGCTCACGGTAGAAAGGTGGTTGAACATCGGCGAGTTGCGGCTCTTCTCACGTAGCATCTGCACCTGCTCAATCTCTTTGCTCACCGGGGCCAGGACAGACTGCAAATCTTTCTGAACAGGAAAGATGGCACAAAGTTTCACAGTTAAAAAAGAAAAACAATTTTAACTCATACAGTAGATTTTTGGCGAGTTCAAGTTTAAGATTTTTAGATTCGGGACCTTTTTCTTTGGTTGTAAAAGGCATCTAAATGTCACACACCAATAGTTTCTACAGAAGCTATTGTGAAGTAACCAGGGAACCACGAGAGCTGTATTGCATGTATTTCCTTCAAAAGTTCCTGAAATTGAAGACAGACTCAATTTTGTTCTGTTCACCTCTAGCAAAGCCCTTTCCACCCTACTCTTATTTAGTAATAACAAAATGCTAATTAAAAGTTACCTGGCTGTTGGTATTTAACTACGTGTAGCCCACTGTCTCTTGATATTGTGAAGTGGAAGTGGTCTAGAGAAGCCACACTATTCAAAATTTTATCCAGGAGTTTTGAAATTTCGGGCCGATACCGATACCGACATTCAAAATAGCAATTTTGCCAATAGCTGATACCAACACCAACATCTTTCTATAGTTGTTTTATGTTTTCGTTGTTATTTATTCCCCCTTCTATGCCAGGGAAACAAAGAAATCTGCGCTGTAAAAACAGCAGATCTGTTTAAAGTCTCCCACGGTATTAAAGTCTATCTTTGGTGGTAGCTGAGGACACAATACTAAAATACTCTGTTTCCTTTTAAATGCGTTTGTATCATTCTGTGTCCCCTCTCTAAATTTCAGACGTTGCGCCCTTTTATCCCAAAGATGTCCGGGGGAAGATCTCTGTTCCCAAACACATTTTCTATGGTCCCTGGGACAATGGAACGCTGGCTGCTACTTACATTTGCCGAGCAATCATTGTATTCTTCTTGTGCCTGCTTATAAATTTAAATTTGTGGCCATTAGCCTCGAGCCCTGCTTTTTAACCTGCGCATAACTGAAGTGACACAGCAGAAAAACATCGGCCACTGCCGAATGTCATCTTATTGCAAATAGGCTGCTGGCAGTCAAGGTAAATGTCTTCCAGAACTGATGTTCAGCCAATAAATCGGCTCATCTCTAATTTTATCAAGTTAGTGAAGGGCTAAACTAGAAGAAAGCTACTTGGCAGACAGAAATCTCTGGTGTGCTTGCTCTATGGGCCCAGATGTGGAAGAGCCAGGTAATTTTACACCCCAAAAGTCAAATTTTTTTGGCTTAATGCACCACTCAGAAACTTCTATATGAACGAACATGGCCCTGCTTCAAACACTGTGACTTCTCTTTATACATCCATAACCCCGCCCCCACTTGTTCACAAGTTCTCCTGACACGTGGAGGAAGATAGAGCAATGGTACTCTACTCTTATTAGTCTGTTTTAGTTGTCAAAATCAAATAAATTCTGTGAGATAGGCCTATTTTTACTTAATCCTTTTTATATTCTTTTTTAATTTAGAGCTGTATATTTTCAAACTGTCTTTCAAAGTCTTTTTATCAATAAATCCAACTGGAATATTCAACGGTCTGTAAGGAATTTAGAATCTAAATATTTAATAATATGACATAATAATCAATACAATGGGGCGGGAAACAAGGAAAGACCACGACAGAGAACTTGTACAAGAGAGTGAAGCAGCTGCAGGGACGTTAAGACAAGAGGCAAACATAATGGATTATTCAAATTGCTGAAATTGATTAATCAATGCTGTTTAGTTGACTGTGACAATTAAGTGACCAAGCCATTACGAAGTGTGTTTGACTCACATCTGAGGGCTTCTGGCAGCTGCTGGCTGTTACAAGGAATTGTCTCTGAGCACTGAATGCCACCTTCATCATCTCTGCCTGGAAAGGAAGAGAAAGAGAAGTTAGTTCAAGATATCTGAACAGAAATGGAGGACAAACAGTCGTCCTGGTTTGTCTGAATGCTTTTGACCTTCAATCTGACGATTACATATCTAACAATACAAACAAACGACAAACATAAACGCTAAACTCAAGACATATTCAAGTCTCGTCAACTTCTGCAATTTTATATCATACCACAACAACAAATTTTTGCATGTAAACTGTAACGTACATGTTTCTGGACATCGCCCCCGATCTTTTGGCTGAGGGAGAGGTACTCGGCCACGGGACCTTTGACGATCTCGTCAAAGGCCTCGACGTACGCCGACACAGCTACAGAAAGGGAAAACACAAGGGACGAAACTACATTTAAGCATTTTTAAAGATCATGAACTGGAAAATAAAACTAAACACAATGAAATAAAAATTAGACAAAGAAATAGTGCTGAGTTACAACTTTTTCATTTAGATTGGAAGATAGCAAAGACTGAGGCAAGTTTAAGATCAGATGATGTGAGGTCTATAATTTAGTATTTAGAAGCTTATGAGGGGGTTAATAACTGCTAGGCCTGTCACCATAAGTACTTTTGTTAGATGATATATTGTCCCAGAAATACTTGGGATAAACGATAGTTTAATTTTAGGGCCATTTTAAACCACCAATATAATATATAACAGCATTTATTGTCATTTTCAGAACATTTTATACCACTAATAACATAGTAATGCAAATACACCCTTTCATAG
This sequence comes from Cephalopholis sonnerati, assembly GCA_019142605.1. Classification (NCBI taxonomy): domain Eukaryota; kingdom Metazoa; phylum Chordata; class Actinopteri; order Perciformes; family Serranidae; genus Cephalopholis; species Cephalopholis sonnerati. The sequence goes on from JAGQAX010000098.1 coordinate 122,484, forward strand.
AGCAATGGGCTTTAAGAAAATTCAGGTGCTGGAAATTGACTGTGATAAAATCCTATTAAAATATCTTTAATAAATACAACACAAAGAAAACATTTAGAAAGGGGGTATAGAGAATCATTCTTTAACAGGCAATATACTGCCAAACCAGTTTTTCCAAATGTACAAATCAACAATATACTACGTACAAGCAGCCAGTGGGAAAAACACATAGAAGGAAGGGTGGTACATTGCAAACTAATTACACCTTAAAGCCAAGTAGGAGGGCAGGGATTAATGGATTTGCTATCTTCGTTTGTTTGAGAAGCTGCAGTGACTGGCTGTGGCAGCACTAAAGTGAGATTTGCATGAACAAGTTGATCCAATTTCTTAACAGTTGTGAAAGAAAAAGCCCAAAAGTTCCCTTCAGGCTCAGCTTTGTTTCTACCTGTAAATACTTGTTTGATTTATCTGACTAATGTACAATTAAAGTAGACTAACATATCGCACTCAGAGACACCATCAACAGACCTCTTATTCATGGTAAGTGGAATTAATCTACTGTGTGATAACGATACTTTATCATTTACCTCCTCCAGCAGAACCTGCGCTGCCGCAGCCTCCAGGTCCTGACATGGACTCCAGGCGACCCACCGCCACCTCCAGCCGCTGCACCAGAGTCGCCAACTCAGCCATACCTGTGAAGGAGGGTGCAGCTTGTGAGCAGGAACTTCATTACTCCATCAATTCAAAAGCTCTTAATTTTTGTGTTTGTCCAAGCGTTAATAATATTTTAATCATCCAGAGGGTGGTACTTTCTGTTCTAGTAGTCTTCTAATTGGGGACTGAATTTCTTCAGGGACACAAGGTGAAGGCAATTACTGCAATTAAAAAATTAGCTGCTTTGGTAGGATAACAAACAGCAGCACTCTGGATCCTCCATGTTTTTCCTTTGTTGGTTTAGTCCTATGAGGCTTGGTAGAAGTATGTAATAAGCATATCTCTCTGCAATCAGATGTCAGGCTTATACCCATAAAAAGTTAAGTCTTGGGTCATCAATTCAAAACAGTAATCTTACTGACACATCCACTGACTTTTACGCTTCCTTTCCAAGTACATCACAGCATTAGGGTTCCCCTAAAATTCATTGCTCACACAAATGTGACTAAAAGACTGAGACTAACATTTTTAACATCAATTACCTGCTGATTATTTTAAAGATTTATCTATTAACATTTTTGTCTTTATAAAATGACAGAAAAAAGTACAACATGCCTGTTTTTTCCCTCCGCAGTTTAAGGTGATGTCCTAAAACATCTGTGTTTTTGGACTGCTGGTCAGACAAAACCAAACATATTAAGTTTACTGCATCAAATTCTCACATTTGAGAGGTGGGAACCAAGGAACGTTTGCCATTTTGCTTAAAAAAATGACCTAAAAATTATTATATTATTCTTATTTGGTTATCAAAATAGTTGCATATTAATTTTCTTTAACTTGAATAATTCATTCACTAATTGCTGTTGCTACTTTATTAGTCTGACAGATTGTGACCAGCATTTCATTTCAATGTCCCAGTCTTACTGGTTTGGAAGCTGTGATGTATTAAAAATGACTACTTCTGCCTACTTACATCTGTCAGTAGGTGTTTTCTGAGGTGTAAGGTGTTTTTTTTTTTAGCTCTCACTCAACACTGGACCAGATTCAAAAGCTGCTGTTCCCACTCTTCGCTTAGACATTAAATCATGAGAGAGTATGGTCCAGGTTGAAAAATACCAAACTTACTCTTTAAGAAACTACACTCACTTGGAGCTAAAGTTAGATCAAAGTCATTTCCTGCATGGACCAAGTCCTCCAGAATTTTCAATTAATACTCCCAAATATGTAAACATGTAAATTTGCCGTTTTTAGGTAAGTTATTAAGCCCCTTTGGCTCTGTAATGGAAGTCACTGAATTCTACCTTTTGTGGCGGAGTAATGTAAAACAAGGTGTAGTGTGTTGGTAAGCAGGTCAGGACTTGCTGAGTAAAGGTATGTCGATCATTACAAAACACTGCTGACTCTCTGCAGAGTGCAGACTTGCCCTGTTATCCCAAATATGTCAGTTGCATTGACTTGTGTGTTTCACAAAAAACAAAAAACTCCTTTAAAAAGGGCAGCAGCTACAGTTTAAACTCAGGAAACACAGAGCAACGAAAAGAAAAGAACATGGCAAACACAACAGTAAGGAATGTGTGCCAACATACAAAATGATTATCCAAACTTACCCCCCCTTAAGCACATGATTAACCAACTTCAATCCAAGTCTAGCATAATCCTACACTTTACACACACACACACACACACCTAATGAGAAAAGCTAACATTACATAAGACGGCTGTAACCTGACGCTGCCTTCACCTGTGTGACTGAGAGTGCCTCCAGCCTCAGGTACTTACACCTGGCTGACAGTGAATGGAGGAACACAGACCACTCTCACTAATGAGTCCACGCAAGATAAACCTGCAGCTACAGTGTCACTTTCACTACACAGAGACTGAACTAAATCTTTAGATATCTGGTGACTAATCGAGACTAGACTAATCGAGAGGCACATCTGAATGCACTTTCACTGGTTGTAACAATGGAGGGAAACGAGCTGCAGAAATGGGTTGTAATCTAATTTGGATACATAGGGGTTCTCTGGTACCAAAATGTCTGGTCAAATTCATAATGTTGTTTTGTTACTCTTTGATCAGATTGTTCTTGATTTTATCAGTAAAAAGCCCAATTTTATTTGTGCTTCCTCTTGTGTTAAGACAATATTTAGCATGTGAAAAATTTGAGGAAAGGCTTTCGTAGAAAAACATGTTTACTTCTCAAAATAAAGCATTGGAAAAATGTTAAATTTACCAATACCAGATGTTATATGCAGACTTTTGGCACCAAAGTGTCTATAAATACTAATACTACAACAAAATACTACGGCTACTGTATGTCCAATAATGTAGCTGTATAAGTGAATGGTTTATATAGATTTTATCTATTTTACTTTCGTCCAGTTTTTATATTTGTCAGAATTTTATCCTTCTTTAGCATTCCACTCTCTTTTTTGCTTCCTTCAGATTCTTGAGCTGTGGTAACGTAAATTTCTCCAGAGTGGGATTAATAAAGTCTTACCTTAATCAAAATTTTGCAAATTTTAGGTAACTGAATTTCAGGAGAGTTCTTGTAAAGAAAAGTCTCTTTCACAGAATAATTTATGAACAAAACAAAAAAAAAGTAATTAAATAAAAATGGTTTCTCAGGTAATATCCTGGCCCCAGTTTCAAAAACTTTTTAGCAAAACCACATTTGTTTAAATTTTTCGAGTTCAAACCCTATGGAGATGCGATCTTTGATTCTTTTTTAACATTAGAAGTTGTTGGCAGAGCATGATGTTTTTTTATGACTCAAACTTTCTACTGGTGCCAATATTAATCACGTTGTGGTAAGCATTATAATGGTACCTTAGAGCACCATTGGGTGAGGCAGGTTATGATTCAGCCTTTGGGCTGTTAAGTAAACCCATATCAACGGGGCAGTGTCTCAGCAGCATTATATTGCTATGGCCCAAAGTTGCTACAGCAGGAGAGGTGGCAGTACCTTGTCATATTTAAAACCAGAGACCAAAATGCCTCATATGGTCACACTTTAAAATGTCTCATCTTCCCTTTTTCCGCCTCACACATTCAGACAAAGTTGTAAATTAATTTCTGTACAAGGCGTGGAGATAAAATTAGATCACAGCAGGACACGCACTCTTACTACCCTTGACCTAAATGCCTACATGTTCAGGGCCTCAGCAGATTTTATGGTTTACCTGCAACTGTTGTACTTCCTGGTCTCAGCTGAGAAATGACTCACCAGCAATACAGGAAGGGAGTGGCCCCTAAAGGTGTATGTAGGAGCAAAAACAAGCACCTAAATGTTTCAGTTGCTTACGAAATGTACATCAGGTCAGATACTGGAAAACATTCCCTAAAGTACACTAAAGTAAAGTGACCACATATGTTCAAGCCAAGTGCTGACCACCAAGGAAACTCCACTGTCAAGGAAGCAGGAACAACTTTCCAGAGACGTGAGAGCAGATATAGCAATGACTCAAGCCGGGGAATTATGCCTTTCATAACATTTTCCTTAGATCTAAGCACTATAAAAGGCAAAACTGAGGCTTAACCACAACTCCAGAGGTGGAGGAACCAGACTCTATAGCTGCCTTTTTGACTGGAATTTAAGAAAATGTGCTAGATATGCATAAGCTAGGATTCTTAGTGTCAAAAAATCCCATAAAACACCAAAACCACCAATAAACTTATCCTACGAAACAAGTATTTTCTGTGTATCTAAAACAACAGCAGATAATAGTTCACAATAAGTAGCCTTTTAAGTTAGTTTGGGCAACGTCTGCTATAAATTATAGTGCCCAGCTATTATAGGAAATTACTGCACGCAGTTTTAAATAAAATCAAACTATATATTTGTAACTTGTTTGTTGACTACGAAAGAGAATATCACCAGTCTTATCCTTTTAACTTAATTGTCTAAATGTATGACTCATACACTGGAATAAAGGCCACAAGCTCAACATAAGTTTTCATTTTAGAAAGAAACAACAGCTATGTGAAGAAAAAAAAATGTCTAGTTTGTTTTGCAGAGAGGCACACGCTACATTTGACCTTTTTAAAACCGCTGAAAAGGAGTGTGAAGTTATGTCAAAGTCATAGTTGTGTACACAATTGTCCTGTTTATTCTTTCTCTTATTTGTCTTGCTTTGCTGGCCTTGTTTCTAGCCGTTATGTCTATTTCTGTGCAAGTGCATTGAGAGCGATGCAAAAAAACCTCAGTCAAATACCTTGTATGCATGCACATACTGAAAATACATCAGAGCCACTTATCTATAGAAAGATGCATTTATATTTTATTTGCTCTGCATTATAGCTTTTGCTGGTCTCCACCAATATGTAAAACTGTATTCATAGACCTACTTTTGTGGACATATGGCACAAATGTTCTGCATGCAGCACCATCAGCATGCAGGGGCAGTGAAGTAGGTTAGGCCTGTGTGAGGGTTTCACTGCCTGGGGCCAGACGTTCAGACATAAAGAAGGAAGTGTGTGTAGCTGTCTCTATCTATTTGCATGAAATAAACCAAATACACATATCATCTCTTCATTGTTGCAGAGGCAGGTAAGTAGGCCACAGCAATGGCGGTGAGCTCGAACATTCCTGAACAGTCCTTCGGTGGGTTCAAGGCTCCAACAAATCAAGTTCAAGCCGCTGATGTTAATGCGATCACCGGGGTTTCCAATCAGACGGCCGGGGATGCTAGCTCGGCTAACGCTAGCTAGCTTGCAATGGAACCGGTGGGTGTTGCGGGGAATTCTGTGCCCCCGACAAGTTTAGCCCCCCTAGCTGACAACCAGTAAATTAAAAGTGAAGCATGCGTTAAATATGATTGTGCAAGGGTACATTTTGACAGCTTGAGTTCCCATATATTTCCCTAAGTCACGTTAACATGTTGTAGACGGCTGTTTCACCGATGAGGAATCAATCTGCGGGGCTTACAAAATGTGCCAAAACACCATGAAACAGCTAGCGAATGTAACTCCAGATAAACTGTGTCTGTTCGAGAACATTAGGCTGATTTGTGATTAAATTTGTACAAATATAAGTTAATTAGTGAGCCAGGCTGGTGTCTATTATTTCCCCTCCCAGTTGTGTAGTGTCTGCAGTCTTGTTTCGGCATTTCCTGGTTTTTTTCTCTCTCACACACCCCTCCCTGTGTTAGCTAATGCTGCTAGAAAAAAAGAAGTTTCCACATTTCAGCGAGCCGATGTGTCTCAGCACAAAAAGAAGAAGTTAACGAAAGGTTGAAACATTTACAGATATGTGTCAGTCAACGGTTCAGCGTCAGATTCTGCGGCTAACAGCGTAGCAACATCAGCTAGCCGGGTGTGTTAGCATCACACCGATTTCAATAAATAAATAATTTCTGACTGACTCGACGCCGCGGCAGAGAGGGAAGCGGCGATGCGCTGCTGTCTCTTTCGCTTATTGTTATTTTTACGCTATGGCCACGGCGTTAAATGCGCAACAAATACCGCACATCCCAACATCTGCAGGCTCTTACCTGCTAAACTGGTCAAGCAGTGATTTGGTCCTTTATGTCGCCGTGGGAGTGTGCAGTCAGCAGGCTTGCAGGGCAGAGTGAGCTTCGTCCTTTTCTTCCTGTATGTCGGTGGATTTACCCAGCTGTCACCGCGCCGCGTTTCCGCCCTTGTTCGCGCAACTAATTCCTTTCCCATATAAGGAGTGTGAGAGGCAGAGGGCAGCATTATAACGAGAGAAAAAAAGATGAAACAACCGCTTTCCTTCCTCTCATGATATATCTGACGGCTATGCAGCAGAGCTGTGCCATCATGGTGTTCATTGTCCTTAAAACAACTGCCTCGAGAATGAAAAACATGACATAGGCTGCAGACATGTGCAGTTTGCTAATTACTGTAGGAATCATCTCAGTATTACTGGCTTCTTGTACTCTGATATGTGTGAGTGTGTTTGCTGGGCTGTTCTGGCCTCTGGTGTTAAGATGCATACCACTACACTACACCATGCACACAACAAAATCCTGTAAAAATGTCTCAATTTCACAGAGCCCAAGCTGACATCTTCATAATGCAATCTGCAACCCAAGCATGCTCAGTATAGGATGATGTAAAATACAGATCTGCTACCACTGCAGCACTTACAGTAGCTCCACAAGATGAACATCTTAGGCATCAGGCAAAAATATGATAGTATTTCTTTTAGCTAGACCACTTTCACTGCTTAAATGGTTGGAGGAAAAACTTCCTCCAACCATTAAGCTATGAATTGGAAGACCTTATACACCATCCTACTTTGGAGAACAGTCACTAGAAAGAATGGACACCACTGATACTGCAGGTCTGTAATACTGACATGATATTATATATAGTTTACTTTATGGTTTGTATTGTATTTATCTTTTGGTAGATTTTCCTTTTTTTTAAAAAAATATTTTATATAGTTGTTTTTCTTTTATTTTGTATTTTGTGTCCATGATTTTGTCACATTACCTTTGTTTATATGGACTTATAATTGTTTAGCCGCTGTTTCCGTTTGATTTCTGAATGGTGCAGTGGGAATCTGTCGGAGCAGAAACATGGGGGGTTATAAATTGTATTTTTTAAATTGTATCTGTAATTTATTGCATCTGTATAACTTTAATTACCAATAAAAAAAAGACCTTGAGCAGTCTCTCAAAACTGACTGCCAGCAGGGGCGTCAATGTAGACAGTGCAGGCAGCACAATGGCACTGGGGCCCCTGGGGTGGGGAGGGCGTGGTCCCTCCAGCTATGTTGGGGCCCTGTCAGTAAAACTGTGGCATTTGCTATATGCTTTTACTTCAGAAAGGCAAACCCACCTCTGTCATGGTTTTCTTTTCCTTTAGTAAAAATAGTCAGTAGCAATCTATAACTAAATTCTACATATAAACTATAAAATCATAGGAACAAATATTCAATTAAATTGATTTGTTTTTTTTCAAATGTATTTTTACTATACAGATATGCAATGATGATTGCTGGGTAATATATATGTTGATCTTGTCTAATGTCACGTCTCTATTTGATCATGTAAGGAGTAACAGGCGTGCACTGGGCCATATCGTACCTTACGCCACTGATTGACAGAAAACTTACTTTCAAAGTTTTCAGGCATTGACTTATTGATTAATCAACTAATTGTTACAGGCCTTCTTCAATCATTATTATAAGCAAAGAAAAGGTGAAATTAAACATCCACCTCTGTTATTTAAATCTTTACATTGTCTTAAATGCTCCCTGTCTATCATCACCATCCCAGTCACTGATGTGTAATATTTACTAACCTCTGCTTGTGTTTGCTGCCTTCACGAGGTGAAATTACATAATTGAAGTGGCATATTTCCACCATCTATTTATATAAACAACAGCATCTCCCAAATTGTGTTAATGGAGCAGCAAAGGACAGCAATCGAGGTTAATGGGCATATAAAAGTCACTGAAAAAAACAATGTGGAAGAACTGTAATTGTGATGATGGCTTACATTGGGGTCAGCGGGTGGAAACACTTAGTGGGTTGATAGTCGCCATGTAATGTGCATCTAAGGGAGGTGGGCGTTTGGTTGTAAGGTACACGACCTTCGAAATATAATGCAATAAAAATAAAGCCCTTACAGTGCCAGAGGGATACATTTGGCATGAAATATGGAGGATGGTGCACACGCACTGAGGCGCAGTAACGAACAAAGCATCATCCTACAGGGTGACAAGTCATAATTTACATCAATGGAGAAAGAAAAATGAGCTTGTAATTATGTTCTCAGCTAATCTTGCATGTGTCAGGCTTCTACTGCAAATTCCCATCTATCCATCCATCCATTTTCGTAACCGCTTATCCTCTGGAGGGTCGCGAGGGTAATTCACATCTACTGTTCTCAATTATATCAAACATTACAGGACCTCAAAAAGCATTAAAGTCCCATAACGTACACAATTCACAACAAAAAGCAAGCTGCGACAAAGAATTAGAGTAACTCCAACAAAAACACATCTGTCCAAAAAACTCAAGAACAAACTGAAACATTTTATTTTAATTTACAGATTATCCAGTTGCATCAGGTCTGGTCACACAGGAGGAAAGAAGGGTGGAAATCCTTCACTAAAAGCTTATCTAAAACATCTTAAATTAAACTCCCTTCATTTAACAGTTGCTCCCTATTTCCTCTATCTGCCTTCACAGTGGACTCCGTCAGAGTCAAGGTCGATTCACTTACTTCTCTAAATCCAAAAGCAACTGAAATATGTTGCACATGTAACAGAAGAAAGGCTGAAATTTTGTATTGTAAATTGGCCTTGAATTTTCCTTGAAAGTTTTTTCTCCTGTGAGTTCTTTCAAACAGAAATGAGAGTGAATCAACATCAAATTTTGGCAGTTACTCTAAATACCCTTTTATATGATGTGCAAAAAACATGGGAAGAATAATATGACATTATTTGAAAGTGTTGCAAAAGATCACAATTCACAGAGCTGGCACTTGGGTGCACTTTGATTTTAGTTTGCCTCACACAAGTTGGGAAAAGACGGCCTGGATGAAATCTATTTTTTTGGCCTGATGTGCACCTGGTGCTTAACTAGTGCAGCAGTACAGACTTCAGCATGAGGTGACTTAACAGAAAGAAATAGGCTTTTTTTTTTGCAAAAGTTTTAAATGATTGCTTATTTCACACAGATACACGTTGAAGTGAATCAATGGTGTACCCTTTTAACATTCAACAGAAAGATCTAAAGAAAAAGTGACTCAAAATGTGGCCAGTTTCACATGCAAAACAATCACAGACTGAGAAGTTGCAGGGAAGAGTTATTTGGTTAAAAGTTTCCCTCAATGCAAAAACACCTGTCACTACCACCGTCACACAGAAGAAATACATAGATAGATGGTCTATGTGTTCTTACTGGATTTATGGCAAAGAAAAAAATCCCACAGATGAACCTTCTGCTTCTATCTTACTTGTGGGAAGACATAATTATTTTTTTAACAGTTTCAGGTCATTCTGGACACACAACTCACTTTAATCCCTAATGGAAGTTCGATAATACCCGTTTTAAAGTCTAATTTTCGTCATACAGATTTCATTTTTGTCTAATTTTAATAATCCCCAAATTGAACTAACTAAATATTTGCCAAAAGGAAAGACAGGATAAAAGTGCTCGTCCTATTTGGCGCCAAACAGATTATAATTGGTTGCTGAAATTGCACAGAAACTATAAAAATTACCTCACAAGATTTAAGTTTAAGTCCTATGTTGCCACATGTTTAGCTTACATCGTCCTTTTCATTTCCAGCCTACAGATATGTAACAATTACTGAGGTGCTTCTGGACTTGAGCTCCACTCACTTTTGTTAAAATACATCCTCTTCCTTCATGTTCAAAGGGACAGTTCACCCCAAAATCAAGAATACATATTTCTTCCTCTTACCTGTAGTGCTGTTTATCAGTCTAGATTGTTTTGGTGTGAGCTACCGAGTGTTGGGGATATCATCCGTAGAGATGTCTGCCTTTTCTACAGCATAATGGAACTAATTGGCACTCAGCTTGTGGTGCTCAAAGCTCCAAATAAATACGCTTGAAAAACTCAACAGCAATGTCTCTTTCCAGAAATCATGACCTGGTTACTCAAGATAATCCACAGACCTTCTTGTGAGCAGTTTCATGTAGGGACTGTTTTCTTTCTACCAAACTACATCTGCTAACTAGTATGATCGTGTAAAAGGAAGCATGCATTTGTTCATGGACGAGAGGCTCGTGTTTATGACAGCAACGTCTGTAAATCAGTGGCTACATCTTTTTGAGTGTCACAATTCCTACAAAATAACTAATTTCACTATCATAATTTGATCCATTCAGTCTAATTCCGTTTTTAAAGTTATATATTTGTATATGTAAGTCGTATATTCATTTAAGTAAGCAGAGGGCTAAACTGGAAGTTAGCTGCCTGACCTGCAGAAGTTAGCTGCTCAGCTGCCGTACAGTATGTCTCTAGTGCACCACAATGGGGGAAATCCAGATAATTTTATACCACAGAAATTTAGCTTTTTTGGTTTAGGAAAGAAAGGGGATCCACCTCCAATGCTGTACACACTTCTCTTTATACATCCATGGTGCCAGCGTTAGATGTAAACATTAATGGCATCCTCCTTGGCTGAGCTGTAAGGTTAGCTAGCTCTGGGGTGCTACAGTAAGTGAGCTAGTAGTAGATGCACGCTTCCGTCTGCACAGTGATGTGGTTGGCAGGTGTAGTTCGGTAGAAAGAAAATAGTTCCTACATGAAACTGCTCACAACAAGGTCTTTGAAATATCTTGATTAACCAGGTCATGATTTCTGGAAAGAGACATTGCTGTTGAGTTTTTCAAATGTATTTGTTGGCGCTTTGAGCACCACAAGCTGAGTGCCATCCACACTTGACAACTCACACCAAAAAAAAAAAAAAAAAAAATCAGTATTTTTGATTTTAGGGTGAACTGTCCCTTTAAAGTCAGGAAAATAAATAATTTTGAATGCAGTGAGGTCCTGTTTTTTATGGCTGAACTTTTCCAACTTCAACTATCACAGATCTCCCTTTTAAACCAACAGAGAAAAATTGAGACTGAAGCTGACAGACATGAAATCAAAGTGCATCAACATCTAATCACAGCCTGAAAGTTGTTTGTAGAAAAAACACATATAAAACTTAAGTGGTCTTCATGTTTCAAGCAGTTGTTACATTAATTAATATTGAGGTGAGTGAGACAGCAGTCCAATTTGTTGTGTTGTGAACTTCTTCTCGTTATCATCTCCATTGAGACTAAACTCTTGTGTATTCCAGTGTGTCCCAGCGACTTCAAAATAAAAGCACGTGTTTCTTTTTAAAGTATCTTCTGCCTCTGAGTGCCATTGCTGTCAACCCTGTGACTCTTCCACAGAGTAACAGAAATAAAAACATACAAATGGCTCTGAAGAAACATCTTTTGACGCAGCAGCCAGAAAAATCCACACATACACCCAACACACAAACATGCAGACGATCATTCCAGCATCCAGTTGTACCAGAACGGCAATCTGTCACTCTTCATGCAAATTTTTTTTGTTATTTGGAGGAGGGTCCATTGCTGTTGGTAGCTCTTGTTTTGGTTGCGTTTTTCCTTCCCGACGAGACACCGTGTCGGCCACTAACAAAAATCATCAGAGCAGAGTTAACCATTGATTTTTACATGGCAGTGTTTGGTAGCATCAGGTTGACCTGGAACAGTGTGAATACGACGTCTTTGTGCGTGTGCATGCGTGTCTACAAGAGGCAAGGTGTGAGCGTGTCAAGTGGCTGGTTTTCGTGTCGTTGAAGCAGAGTTTTTGTTTTTAAATCCAGAAAATCAAGTGTCACTCAGGCTACTTCGTGCGCCATAAGGGGTAACAGTACATTCGTTATGTCTCTGTGTTAAATAATAGGGGTCTATGTTTTGTTTTTACACCATTCAAGACACAGTGCTCCCCCCTGTTTCTCAGGGTAGCTTGTGTTTCCTTCATAGTGGCTCAGTGTGGGAGCAGGGAAATGTTAGTACAGTGGTGTATTTTCTGTGATAGTGGGACAACATGTTTCCAGCATGTTTTTCCTCTTTTTTCTTCCTTTGTCCAGGTATCACTCAGTTTGTCTTCATGGATGAGAGGCGTGAGGTTTCTGTGTTGAAGAACAACAAAAGAGAAACAGGAAGAGTGAGGAAAAGAGGGGGTGTGATAGCTGGAGGAGGAGGTGTATGTGTGAGGGCAGCAGCGAGCTCCCCTCCTCCTCTCTTGCTATAGCAGCTCTTCTCTTTGCTTTTTGCCCCTCACCGGCCCCTGTCCGTTCCTCAGGGAGCCATTCTGGGGCCGCAGGAGATGCCCGCGCTCCTGCTCCGTCCACGGGACCCCGCCCTGCCCGTCATCACTGTCCAAGTCAGAGTCCGAGTGCATGAGGGCGGAGGAGGTGGGAGCGGGCACCGGCTTCAAGCGTGCTGAGAGAAGGCACGTAGTGGAAGAGAAGGAGGACAGAAAGAGAGGGTGGGATGTCAAAATGATGCTGTGAACATTTTATTTAGTCTTTTATTTATACAGGCAGTCTCATCTATCTAGAATACTAAATACACACCAGCTTTTAGCATCATTTTAAACAAAGCATCACTCACTAGCAGTATGAGCACGGGCGGATTATGAGACTATGGGCCATCGGCACAGATATGCAAAAGGTCTCACTGCCTCTCGTACTTGCAGAACACACAGATTTTGTGGTGGTTTTACATGGCTTGATAGTGTTTATGCATCTCTGTGTCGTTTTGTGTCTCTTTGAGGTCATTCTGTGTCTTACTGAGGTAATTTTGTGTCTCTTTGAGGCAATGTAGTGTCTTCTTTAGTTGTTTTGTATGTCTTTGTATTCATTTTGTGTCTCCCTGAAGCAATTTTGTGTCCTTTTTGGTTGCTTTATGTCTCTTTGTAGTCATTATGCATCTTTTTGTGGTTGTTTTGTCTCTCTTTTAGTCATTTATTGTCTCTTTTAGGTAATTTTGTGTCTTACTGAGATAAAATTGTTTCCTTGAGGTAGTTTGTCTTTTTTTTTTAACTCGAATTTATTTATAAGGCACATTTAAAACAACTCATGTTGACCAAAGTGCTGTATAAAAGGAATAAAATGCTAAAAAATGCATACATAAAAGGCGACATAGCTGTCAGGTACACAGCTCACACATTTAGAGACACAACACACACAGGCACACATCAGGAAAGACCACATAAGCGGGACTCAGACGCTAATGAATAAAAGCAGGTCTTGAGCCTGGACTTAAACAAGTTAATGGTGGGGGCGGATCTGATAGGGAGGGGGATGCTGTTCCACAGTGTGGGGGCAGACACAGCAAAGGCACCATCAACCCTGAGCGTGGACCAGCCAGGAGCCCCGGGTCACCTGACCTGAGGGACCTGGGCATAGAAAAGGAAATTTTTGGTCTATTCATGTCTCTTTATAGTCATTATGTATCTCGTTTTGGTTCTTTTATGTCTTTTTTGGTCATTTTGTGTCTGTGCAGTCATTTTGTCACTCCCTCTTGTTGTTTTGTGTCTCCTTGCGGTTGTTTTGTGTCTTCCTGGTCAGTACATGTTAATTTAAGAGACATTTTGCAGGTGGAGAGGGGAGGGCCTGACACTTTGGGCCCCTGGGCTTGTGCCTGCTCGACCTGTTCAGTAATCCATCCATGAGAATATGTAGTAAACTATGTGTAATTTACTGATGTCTATGATTTCTTTGAATTTCAATGTAATTTTTTTTAAATTTCACCTTTAATCATGCAGCAGTGCCTGGTACATTTTAAAAAACAGCAAACTATAGTGTGTGGCAGTGGTGAACATGTGTGTGTCTTACCAGCTCTTGGTGGCTGTAGCTCCAGACTGTCTTGCTCATCAGCTTCTAGCATTTTATACCTGCTTTTGCTTCTGCGCACTTTGCTCTTACGCCTTTCAGGAAAAAGACACAACACACCACATATCATCAGCTGGTGTAGAGGTAGTTAAAGAAGTTATTAAAATGAAATTCAGAAAGTTTAAATAATTTATATACACTGTATGCGTCCAAAGACATTTAGTAATAATCGTAACAATATTTTACATTTTAAAAATTGTGCTCACCTGTTGCAGCAGCACACCATCCCCCAGACAACTGTTGCTATGGCAACCACAATCATGAAGGATGCTATTGTCACATAAAGTACGCTCCACTCTGAAAAAATATTTAGTGAGACATAAGCAAAGTATATTATCACTCTTTAACGACATACATATGAAAGTATCATTGTTGAGGTTCAGATATATGAGGACATTAAAGCTATTTATTACACGGCATTGTCAAATGCTCGATCCTGATTGGTCAATTACAACATTCTACGGTCTGTTATTTCTGAATAGCAGACCGTTGCTATGAATAGCAGACCGTTGTTAAGGACGCTTCTGATCGACTCGGGCGAATCACGTCCTGTCATATCAATCCGCAGAAAGACGTTTATACCTGCGGCAAGAAATCGTTAATTTTCTGTTGTTTTCTGTTGCTCAAACTTTTGATTTCTTTGGTGAGTAGCCGTGTAATAAGCGGGATAATGTAGAGCGAGCCGGTCACTATAGAGAAATAAACCCCGACAGGGTGATGTAGGACCCCGACGCGAAGCGGAGGGGTCCTACATCACTCGCTCTACATTATCGCTCGCTCTACATTATCCCTTACATAAGCACTATCATTGTGTTTGGGGAAAAAAAAACATACGGTGTACCACCTCAGAAAATATTAGGCTTTCCAAGTACCATCACTATGACCAGCCTTAAAATACAGCAGTGTAGGCCTACCCTGTTCAGACAGTTCACACAGGAGGCAGGCTTCTTCTTAATCACGAGATTATTTATTGTTAGCTGTTGTCAGTCGCAGCCACACTGTGCAGGGTTAACACTAGAACTGACACTTAAACTCTTCTGCACAACTCTTACACATCTTAAGAGCCAGCCTTTCAGCAGGTGCTGTGGAGACTTCACTGCCGCTGCTTAAGTAGCCACCAGCACTTGCGCTTGGTTGATTGATGTCCACTTGAGTTTCAGCAAGGCTGCTTAAAATATTCTCCTCCTGATCCGCACTATTCATCCTTAATGTTTCTCTTTGGAGCCACGATTGCAGTGTTATTAAAGCATTCATTTTACCTGAGCCTCAATCTCACCATCACAGTTACACTCATAACTTCACATGGATATATGCATGCGGTACGTTCATGAACGTGATTACATAGCAGACTGATATTGAAACAAAATTATTACAGCAAAACTTACTTTAAATTACAAATCGGGTATCTCATAGTTGAATTATTTTCATTTGAAATGTAGCATATACATAGTACTTATATTTATAAAATAGTGGTACACAGACCAGTTATAGAGCCAGTGGACTAATCTCAACTCACCACAGTTGCTCTCTGCATCTCCAAGCTGAGCTCTGATGAAGTTCTCCATCCAGAAAGGGTGACAGACACAACGCCGAGTGAACGAGTCACACTCACCGTGACTCGAGCAGTTCAGCTGGCAGACTGAGGACGGAGAGTAGCAGAGAGTACAATAGATGAAACTACAGCTTTAATATCCCAGAGAGAACTAAGTAACAACATGCCATATGCATATCATAGAACATAAACCTAAAATAGTTGCATTGAAGACAATAACAACATACGAGTTTTACCACAGAGGCAGGAAAGATAACTTGCAGTGACGGCTTAAAAAATCTTACTGATTTGACATTTGAGTCGCCTCAGTCTCTGTCATTAGCTGACAAATGTATGAGGTAATAGAGGTCAAGAGGTCAAAGCATCTCTGTGACCGGTCTGTCTCAGGAGGAACATCGAGTAAAAATCATGTGGCAAAGTGTACAAAAAACTCTAACTGCAAAGCCTGTGTTAAACTGTTTGTAAACTGATATATACAGTATAATCCCATCCTAAATTCATGTCTAGCATAGCATGGCTTAATGCTGCTTACAATGTAGGGCTGCTCGATTATGGTCAAAATGATATTCAAGATTATTTTGATTCATATTGAGATCATGATTATTTATCATGATTATTCACAGATGTTAGGGACAAAGTTTTTTTATTGCCCTTATATTTAAACTTCCATACAATTAATCATGACCTTCTTTCTGCTCCAGACACCTGATTTTTGTTTTACCCGCCTGCAGCTGCAACTGCAACATTCAGGAAAGTTTTTCACAGGCTAACACTGCAAGGTGCACACACAGCAGCATGACAGCTACCCAGAAGTGAAGGCTGGTTGTTTGTTCAGACAGTGCCTCATATGATATGCGGTTTACTTTGAGCTGAGCACACATTTTAAACGTCAATAACGCATTTGATTCTACTTGTGAATTTACAGGACGCCGAAATCATGGTTAAGATTACTATTAGATTAATAACGCAGCCCCATTACAGAGTATGTTCTCCTCACTCTTTTCCTTTGTTGTGTGTGTGTAATACTATAACTATATATGTCAGGTACTCACTGACTGTATCCACTCGCCGCGCCTTGTAGATGAGAAAGTCATTCTTCTGTTTGCGCAGTTTGTTGCGGAGGCCAAGTGCAACATTGCGGCCCGACAGAGGAGGGCGCCCTGGACCGCCTGACACCAGGAAGACCAAACGAGTGCTGAGAAGGAAGGAAAAAGTGAAAAATACTTAGTTACATAGAAATGTCCATCTGAATCAAGACAATGTCATTTCAGACTTTTTCACAGTTATGGCTTCGTTACTGGCTTTAGTCAAGTTGGGGTGATAAGAGATGCAGAGGTGCAGAACGACTCACCTGTGCTCATTGAACGCACTGATCTCTCGCACAATTATGTCACTGTCAAGCACGCCCAGCAGAACCCCAACCTGGCGCAGCAGCATGTCGCGCTGACGGTGGGACACCTGGGACACAGAGACCTCCAGCACCAGCTCCACCAGGTCACGCTCCCATATGTCTAATAAACAGAGAGGAGAAAAAAAGGTGAGAGAGGAGATTAAAGCACAGAGGAGCCATGGGCAGGGGTGGAGGGGTAGAGAGGAGTGTAGTGGGAAAGAGAAAGTAACCAGGAGAAAAACATGAGACTGATTGCAGGACCCATCTGACACTCTGAAATCTGGGAAGGAGGCCAGAGCACCAAGTGACGGATTAGTTTCTGGCTGCGTTTGTGTCTGTGCACCGTATGCTGCACACTGACCTGATCAACCTTCTGCTGTTGGTTGTCAAGTCTCTTGCTGCGTGGAAACATTCGTATGCACAGACTTGTTTAAAGGCAAAAATAAACCCCAATACATCCTGAAAGGTCCTACATAATAAAATGCTTTAATTTAACTTCTCCTGTGCCCACTTTTCCTAAAAATAGCCTTGACTCCCCAGAAATATTCAGTATGTGGCAGTGGATAGAGGAAACATAATGATAAAAAAAAGTAAGAGAACATCTGCTTTCTCAGCCTGTTCACTCCACCTGGTTTGACCTCCACTGTGCCCCTGTCACTGCTGGTCTGTCCCTTACTGTCCGTTACAGTCAGGGTGAAGCTGTACTTCCCCTCAACCAGGTTTCCCAGAAACAGCACTGCCTGGTGGTCAGAGTTGTTCAGTACATCCTGTAAAGAAACAAAGAACAAAGGAGTGTTAAAACATTTATGTCTGATGTTTGTTACAAGTTGCCGTTTTGGTTTAACAATGTTATGGGGGACTTTTTTAGTTTTATATCCTGTCCACTATAAACTGTCATAAACAGCAATCATTTGCAGTATTCAGTCAAAGGCCAGTCTCACCCCAGCAGCAGGGCTGCTATCATCTCGGGTCCACAGGTAGCTGACTCCACCTTTGTCATCAGTGGAGTGAGATCCATCTAGAGTGCCGGTCCTGACAGGCAGAGCGATGGGTGGGCTCGACACAACACGAGCCACGGGAGGCTGGTCAAGTTCTGGTGGAAAAACAAAGACACTGAAGTCAGACACTTTGGCTGCTTCGGTGTCCATTGCTTGTTGGCTTTGTTACACTTACAAATTACATAGGAGGAGACATTGAGAAAAAAATATGTGAAAGAAAATGTCCCAGATGTTTTGTAAATTGTTTAGATCACAGGAACACCTGTTATAACACCTGTTAGATTGTTAGGAGGATTATCTTTCAACATCATAACAAGGTTTTTCACATTCCTGCTAAACAGCAGACACATTATCCTGTAAGGGTTTTTATTTTTACCTGACAGTTCTTCTTTTTGCATTAATGTAAAGAGAAATATCTATGCCTTATTTATATTTTTGTGGCTGAGCACCCAGTTTCTCTTATTGGAACACTCACTTGTGGTCTTTCAGGATTAATAGGCTATACATGTTTCATTCCTGTTCTTGTAGGAGTGACCCCAAATCCAACAGGCTTGTCATGATCATCTGTCTGAATACACAGTATATGTTGTTTAATAAAACAGATAGCTCTGGTTCTTGATTATAATGGGATAAGCTGCATTCAAAGCCGCTGTAAAATACTATATAAGCACACAGCTGTGGTGCTTAATAATTAACTGCGCCATTTAGTCACCTATTGTCATACGGGACGCAGAGCTTAAGAGAGCAACCAGCTGAAGCCTAAATCGTTTACAGTCAAAACAGTCAAATATGCAATGGTGTCATTCAATGAATGCACAGAAAAAGGTGAGGATGCTGTGAAAGAAACAAAAAGAGCCTACAGGGATTCATGTTTGAGCAGCACGAGGGGGAACCAACTGTGTCCGGCCTCTTTGTTGGAGACATACCTGTTGTTCCTGCCAACCAATCCACCAGCCTTTTATCTCCATCCAAACTGGACAAACTACACCAATAATCTATGTTAATGATAGAACTTTAGCTGGCTTGCATTTTTTTATTTGTAGCCTATTTGTGCTAATTTTTTCTAGCTATGTTGCTAACTGCTAACAATAGCATCTTTCTTACAATGTAGTTTGGTTACTCAGCAAGTAACTGGGCTACACTTTAACAAAAATATGTGACAACACATCCGGGAAAGTGAGCATAATAGTTGTCAATGGTGGATACATATGTGGTTGTAATGTAACTGCAACATGATGAGAACTGTGTTTTTTCCCCTAACGTCATGTATAAGTGAGCCCATGTAGGTGAACTCCTTGTCTTGACTAACAATGCCCCTCAGCTGTTCTAAAATCACTGTAGACCATTGTCTCTCCCAGTGAATTGCTTAAACATCCTTTTGTCATCTTGCAAAGGTCAGACCTTTTTTTTTGACCCAGAAAGATGCTGAAACACTCACACACGCTTTTATTACCAGCCGCTCAGACAATTGCAATTCCCTTTTCACTGGACTACCCAATAAGTTGAGAAGAAAACTACAGCTAGTCCCAAATGCTGCAGCCACAGTGTCGACTAAAACAAGGACAATGAGATCACTACAATTTAATTTTAAGCTCTTTACTTGTTTATAAAGCTTTAAATAACCTCGCCCCCCATGCATCAGAGATTTTCTATCATTTTATGTTCCAGTCAGATCACCAAGGTCCTCCACTGCTTTACTTTTAAATGATACTCCTGTGTCCCATTAAAGTATTGGTGAGAGCCCTTTCAGTTATTTACGCCCCTAAACTGGAATCCGTTACCTCTGGATATTAGAATGATCTCTAGGTATTTTCAACCGTAAATTAAAGACCTAACTTTTTAATCTGGCTTTTAATGTGGAGTAACATTACAGTCTTGATTTTTAAGTTTTAACCATTAGTTTTCACTTTCTTTTATCTTTTCTGTTCATTTCTTTCTATTTTATTTATTTATTTTTTTACTCTCTTTTTATTCTACTTTTTGTTTGTTCTGTTTTGGTTGGTTTGCTTTTTTAATATTTCATTGTCTTGCTTCTGTGTCATTCCAATTTTGCCTTGTGAAGCACTTTGGGCTGCATGTTTGTATAAAAGGTACTATATAAATAAATTGAGTTAAGTTAAAATTCCACTACATGTAATTATTATATGGAAGCAAAGGTTGTAACTATAACATAAGATTTACTTCAGATTTCAAAACATCTCTGTGGTTTTGATTTATAATGAAAGGTGTAAATGCTTCCTTAATTCTTAAATACATATTGCACAAGAACATCTGTAATCTTCACCAGTCTGACTCCAATCCTGGCCACCCTCCACACACACACACCCACACACACACACACACACACACTTTCTGCTAACCTTCTCTGACGATAACTGTGACAGAGTCGCTACTTTGCAGCTTCCTCTCATCAGTTACGGTCAGGGTGAACTCGTATGAGCCGACCTCAAGACCTGTCACCGTGGCAACAGCAGTGTCTGCATTTTCAATCTTCACACCATCAGGACCCCTGATGAAGGGACAGACGGACGGAAACAGAAAGTGAGAGAGAGTGTGAAAGAGGATCTACAGTTGAGGGTAGTACAAAATCATTTTCTCGTACATTTGAATTAAACAGTATTATACTGAGTTTGCAATGAAGCTCGTATTTGACTGTGTTTAAGTTATTGCATCAACTAGGAGCCCACAGTGAGTGCAAACTGCCTGTGCAGACGTGTGTATATGTCTGTGTCTGACTCACTTGGTTTGTCTCCAGTGGTAGGTGGCTATCTTCTGATCATCGCTGCTCTTACTACCATCTAGCGTGGTTCGATCAACAGGCAGCGTCAGCTCTTTCTCCGGTCCTGCATCTGCTGTTGGTGGCTTGTTGTTTTCTGGAGGATGAAGAGTAAGATGAAATTAAAAATACACCTCCATTGTAAAACCCACATGAAAGAGACAATATCAAGTGGGTTGATGGCTGTCAAAAGTGGCTGGTTATCCTCTGAGCTGAAATAAAAACCACATGAAGCATTTCCTCCACAATCAATGCAATCTAACAAAGAACATCAACACTCAATGGTGCGGCATGAAAAGCCCTTTCAAACTATCAGATTCTGCACTTGAATGAGGTCAACATGCATAATTTATCCAGCTTTTATTCGAATGAGATCAGTCTCTGAAAAAATAAATGGCTTGACAAATGGATTTTATTACAATCAGAGGTGAGAAAGAAAAAAATAAATGAGTGAGAAGGAAATAATTTACTTAATAAATAATACAAACTTTAAAAATCAACATAATAGTACTTGCATTCCGGAAAAACACCCCACTTTTATAGGAAAAGGACAGCCTGATACAGTACATAAGGATCATACTGTATTATCAGGGAACAGCAGTCCTACTCTGATATACTTTTATTACGAACTAACAACAAAGTTTCTTTCAGACAGTATTACTGAAATGGCCGACATGGTCTAACCTTGCAGGTGGACGTGTGTTCACATGACAAATCCTGTTCAAACTCTGCAAGTGTCTGGCCAGTGTGTGTTTGCAGTCTAAAGTTAACAGCAGGTGCTTATCAGGTTGAACGTCGTACACGCGTCCCATTCACTGAGTTAAAATGCTGTTAACTAAAGGTTAAGCAAATATGATTTCCGAACAGCAGTTTGAGTACTGACATCAGCTTCACACATTATATAGGCACAGTATAAATACAGCTACATTATGTACTGTTGTGCTGTTCACACTTCATGTGTATATTTGTACTGAACTTGCGAAAGAGAGTGAGGGCAAACAAGATGTAACGCAGGTCATATTGAGTCCAGAGGAGGACTTGAAATGTTGAGATAAGGAGTTTAATTCTTCTCACTCTTTAAGTGGTGGACAAGTGCACACAGCTGAATTAACAGGAGTCGATGGCTTCAATGAAGACACTACCAGAAGTGCTGAGGTGTCATAAACAGGAACATTTTGCTCTCCAGCTGTTTACCTGGCCGCACAATGACAGTGACCTGGGTGGTGTCCTGCTGTCCGGCTGAGTCTGTCACAGTCAGCTGGAAGGTGTAGTCTCCCTCCTGCATGGCTGACAGCTGCAAGATCGGCGTCCGTACGCCCTAAAAAGTACAAAAAAGATGACATGATTTTCTCATCCAAGAAAAAATAAACTAAAACATGAGGATTGGGTATGTGCATAGTCCTTGAGTATCTTACCTGCATCTCTACCACCTTGTCTTTACTCTCGGGGCTAAGGGACCATTCATAGGACAGGGAGTCATGGTCATCTGTGCTTTCGTTCCCATACAGAGTGATGGAGTTGCGTGGCAACTGAATAACCTGGATAAAGAAAGACCAGCTATTGGTTACCAGGAGTGCATTTGTTTGGAAAATCAGACGACATTTTGACATTTTAAGTAAACTACTACACAATCATATGATTACAAAAACAGTGTTTTGGTGCAATAAAAACAGAACCATTCATTATTATCATTATTTATTTACTTATTTTTATTTGTGCATATAATAAAAACTA
This sequence comes from Cephalopholis sonnerati, assembly GCA_019142605.1. Classification (NCBI taxonomy): domain Eukaryota; kingdom Metazoa; phylum Chordata; class Actinopteri; order Perciformes; family Serranidae; genus Cephalopholis; species Cephalopholis sonnerati. The sequence goes on from JAGQAX010000098.1 coordinate 144,974, forward strand.
AACAAAAGTACACAGTACACATAAGAAAATGCACAGGTGGGAAAAAAAATTACGATGGCCTGCAAAAGGAATCCACCTCACACTGTAATTACTGACAGCTGTATAAGTTTGCTACTACTTTAGAAACAGACATATATATTCTTAAAATATCTAAAAGGATCCAAGACAACAGAAAATACTTCAGACCTGGGTAGGGCTGGCATTAGCCACAGGCCGGTAATCCTTGGCTTTGTTGACTAAGAGTGTGGCCTGTGTCGAGTTTGTGGCTCCGTCTGAGTCTGTCACCGTTAAACTGAGAAAGGACGTTTGGTTAAATACACAGACTGTACGGAAAATAGAAATGTAAACATATGTATTGCCAAGTTCTCTATCTAAAAATACATCTGAAAACTTTGGACCTCTCAAAGTGACTGGGGTCCACCTGTACCTGAATGTGTAGTTCCCAGGCACCAAGCTGGTGAGGGTGAGGACAGGGGTGTCGGCAGAGACCTTCTCCTCCCTCAGGGGACCTTTCACCTCTTCCCAGTGCCACACCACCACCTTGTCATCATCTGTGCTCTCTGTGAGGAGGAGAAAAGACACAGAGAAGGAGGCGCACAGGGGATATAGGCAGTTTAATACATTAAATAAGATGAAAGGAAATGATAAGATATTTTAGATGCAAGGCTCTGTCTCTTAAGCTGGTGCTAAATATGTCTGTGTATTTGTGTGCATCACGTGGGACACTCACGGCTGCCGTCAATGACCGTGGAACTGGTTGGCAAGGAGATCTCCTGGAACTTTGGGGAAACTACGGCAACAGGAGGCTTGTTTACCCGCGGTTCTGTCAGGTGGAAAACAAGAAATTATCTAGCGTACTGGAAGTGTGTGTCTGAGGCGGTAAGTCACAAATACAACTGTGTGTGGGAGGAAAGCAGCCTCGTCTTCCAGCAGTAACATCCAAGTTTATTTAGCCAACACGAGGCAGAACTGTGCACTGATTCCTGATTATTTCATATCACTTGCACTGGCAGCTTAGGAAAACAATACAATCAAACATTAGTCATAGCCTTAAGAAGAGCTACTGCAGCAAAAGACCCACACCTTATTATTGCTTAGCTGAATTAAGAGGAGCATTTGGATTATTGGACACTGTTAATATCAAGCTGTAAATTACCATAAAAGAGAGCAACATAAACAGGTCTTAGCTAATATTACAATAACAACAAAACCTAGATCATTTTTGATACTGTAGGTTTTACTGTTATTACAAAAACATACACTTAAGTGTCTATCAGTCAGTGTTACAGTTGTTTGTGACTGTTTCTCTTTGTATATGCTTTGCCCTGTTTGCCATTTCACTGTGATTTTATAGGCTCACAAATCATAAATTTCCCCCTGCCTTACAATCTGCACAGCATATGACACCCATTGTCCTTTGACCCTCAATTCAGACGAGCAAAAAAACTTCCCAAAAAATCTTTAACTAAGAGAAAAATGAAAGAAACCTCAAGAAGAGCAACTGAGGAGGGATCCCTCTCCCAGGGTAGGCATACATGCAATCAATGTCATGTACACAGAGTAGACCAACACAGCAAAATTACAGTACAGATTTCATGATAACAAAATAAGGGATAGATTGCACATATAGATATATAACTAGTATGGATCCAGAGGATGTCAAGCACTTTCAAGGCGTCCCCAAACAGAAAGGACCTGATCTAAATGACCTCCTCCAGCTAGGGCTGGGCGATACAGATAAAATCAAGTATTACAATATTTTTGACCAAATAACCCAATATCAATATTGCTGCAATATTTTAGAGGTGACGACTGGTGCGTCCAGCAAATATTAACACAGTGAGATTTCTGATAAACAATCATCAGTAATGTGGATACAATGACTAAGTGGGTAAAGGCAAATAATAGAACAGCTAGAACAGTCTGATATGTTTAAATTACACCACTTTACTGTAATGCAGCCTTTAAAACAAGGAAAAGACGTCACTTACGATATAAAAAATCTAAGTTGATGTCTACTCACATATCATGATATCGATATGATCTCAATACACTGCCTGCCCCTCGTAACAGCAGCAGCCTAGAAAACTATTCAACTTCATTTGACTCAAATGTTACATAATTCTGAGATGTGGAAAGAGGAAAAGTCTTACAATTTAAGTCATGACAACATATTCCACACAGGAAAACTAAAAAAAAAAAAGAGGAATTGGAGTCATAAGTATGTCCTCAATAACACAGACTGTAAGGCTTTTACCAGGATATGTGTTAAACACTAAAAAAAACAGCCTCAAAAATATCCACTAGGTTGAATTAAGTACTCAAGAAGTCAAGAAATGAGCATTAAGAAAGCATGTGCTGTGTGTTTGGGCTATTTTGTGCCTGCAGCAACCTGGGTTAGTTTCAAAAAGGAGGAACATTACATTACATACTCATCCCGTCTGAGATCACCACAATGTGACTGAGATTTCACATGTTTGTCCTCACCTGGTTTGACCGTGACATTGACATAACCTTCTCCATGGGCCCCCTCCCCGTCCGCCGTCACCTCAAACTCATACAGACCCACAGTCAGCTGAGAGACAGAGAGAGGGAGCATGTCAGGCGAGCAGAAAGAGGAAGTGAAATACTTGAGACGATTTTAGTTCTTCACAGACTACTGTAATCTTCTGTTTATACATTCAATAAAGCTCCAGCTGCATGTTTTATTTTTAGCACAACATGAATATGAATGCTGTGATCTGTACCTTGCTGAGTTTAAGCGTCTTGCTGTGCTTCCCTTCCATCTCCCCGCTGTAATCTTTGGGATGAGTTATCAGACGCCAGTCAAATGCATAGTTTGTCCCTGAAAAGAGGCAGCAACATTAAATAAAACTGCTCATGCATTTAATTAAAATCTATCAAATGAGGATCATTTCCAGATGAGAGATTTTGGGATGGTTCGAGCATGTCGAGGAGGGATCAAGGGATTAACAAAATTATGACGTGCGTCTCTCTTCGTAACTGTATAATCTTTTTCCAGTCTGGATTTGAAATTCTCTGGCAACTGCTCAGTGTGACATACAGTACACTGATGGTGACTCAGGAATACAACCGTCAAGCAGGTCGTGCTTCATAACTCATCGCACTAAAAATATCACATTAACATGCAACATTACAGTCAGTCTGAAATTAGAATACATTAAAGTCACATTCATTTTCCCAGATACGTAAGAACTGGAAAGCTTTGATAACTCACGACCATCTATACACTGGAAAAATAATTAGAAAATCAACCTCCATGAGCAATAAAAGTCTGCTACCTTTTAACGAAAACTGCTGAAATTACATGATTAAATCAACAGTGTGTAACAGGTTTCCAGGCAGTTTCCAAGTAACCAACTGCGATAGCTTTTCTATTTCCAAGGTTTTACCTGGCGGGGGTGGTGGGACGACAAAGGCATTGAGCTCAATGTCGTTGCGTGGCAGCGTGACCTCCACACTCTCTCCTGCTGACACCACCAGCTCCCTCACTGTCACAGAAAACAACACGGGATCAGAGATGATGCCAAAAATACAACACAGCCACCAAAAGAGAGGAACTAGTCAGACAGTGGAGTATTCAACAGGAGAGGTATTAATAACACATCCTGGGCTCAATGTACACAAAAAGTTTTTTTTAGTAACAAATAAAATGCTATAAAATGTTCCGTATTATAATCTTTTGGGAAGATAAATTAAAGGTTTACAAAAGAAAAACTGATGTAAAAGTGGGGCAGAGACCAGCTTACGTTCCTTGCACTGCTCTTAGTTACCAAATACACATCTTTCATGTGTCCTTAAACATCATATTCTACCTTGTTAGACTTGAAAAATAACAAAAAACCGAGTGTATTTAGACCAACTGTGGTGCTCTCTAATATAAAAAATCCTTGAAGGTGCACTCCAGTGATTCACTGCTGCAATTCAATAAAGTGTTAGGACTCACCAGAGATAAATGTTAAAAAACAAACTAACAAAAGAGGCTAGGTATGTGAAGTGAACGTTTAAAGAAGCTAAATTGATTCAGCAGTCTCTTCTTTCCCTTCTTCCACAGCCTCTCGTCTATTGTTTTGTATAATTTAGGCAATTACTTCAGGTTTATATTTGCACAGGTGCTCTCTGCTATTTGAGTTTTTGTTGACATATTTGTGGGTGGATAAACCTGAAGATGTTGGGAAGTTATGCATGTCTGTATATTAGGTTTTTTATTATTATTTACTGGTTCTTGGTCGGGGTGGTGGCGCAAGTAGGAAGGTTTTGGAGATTTGAAAGGGATGGTTTTGGGGTCAGGTAGGATAAATTATGTACAATTGTATTTACAGCAAGATGTAATACAGTGCTTCAGCACATCCTAGTATGCATCTACAAAACAAAAAATGATGCAGCAGAGGCCAAAATACCCCAAATTTCAGTGTCTAGTCTGGGTCAAGCTCTGAAAGAATCATGCAGTTCACATAATGCACCTCAATTAGTTTCTATTTACTAGACCGTCACTTCCTTGTAAACACCGACAGCATGTCACTCATTCCACAGCCCAAGTCATTAGGCAGGTTTTCTATTTAAAATGCTTTAGTCTTCAAGCCCAAACTGAGATGAAATTAAAAAATAACCCTTATGACATCATCAGGGTTATTTTCTCAGACTTGTCAAAACTTTGCCCGGGTCCAGAGTTGGAATCCACCCACTCCACTGAGTCGATTCATCTGGCATTGTGACATGAAAACATCGGTTTCTTATTTGAAATAAAAGAATGATCCAATGAGTGATGCATGTGGGACTGACGCCATCATCAAGCAATGTGCTAGAACCAATGGGGAGTAAGAACAACAATGGCGAGACCTATAGACAAGATAGAAGCTGCTATCAAGGCTCTATGTTCTAAATCAGTGGTTTCCAACTGGTCCAGCCATGGGGTCCAGATTTCTCCACAGTCATTAGTTTAAGGTCCACACAGTTTAATACAGACAGAGTCACGCCTGTGTTTGGCAATGTTGTTGAGCTAGTTTACTGTCTCTGTCAAGTAGCTGTCCATTAGTCACTCACTCTACAACAAAAAAGAGCACTTTAAAATGAAAGCTCTTTGCCAGAAATTCACTGTACTTAAAAAGTGAGTTTTTTGCGAGTCACCTGCAACCCACTTTTGGACCACAACCCACCAGTTGGGAATCACTGCTCTAAATCGAGATAGCCTGACATCATAGTCTGTTTTTTCATCGCTCCATTCAACTCTTAAAAAACTGGCGAAATGGGTATTTTGGCGTGGGTACACTCAGTGTGGACTTAAACTGACGTTAGATTTAGGCAAATACGTTTGTCTCTAGTGATTGGTTAGAAAAAAATGACATTCCTCTCCCCTACAAAAATTGGTTAGAGTGGACCCAATATCAGACTGAAGATAGAAACGAAGTGTAACTAGTTGACAATTCTGTCTGATATCAGCAAGACCTAACTCCCTTCAGAGCTACAGCAGATATTATGCAATTGTTCTCACAGGCTGAATACGCCTCCGCATGACTAGTAAACTGATCATAATGTGTAGATTGGTTTGTGTTTCAATCAAACTATGAAATCTCAGAATCAGGAGTTCTTGTTATGTTTGACAGTCCATACTCCTCGAAAAACGGAGCACACCTTCATACAACATCTATGCTTTCAGTTAGACCAGCTCATCTTGTTATTGTTTGCTCTTGTTACAGTATTCTTAGTTAAAAGAACAAAACATACATCATCTGTAATGCTATTCTGTTGCTATATTTTTCTGAATGCAAGTTAAATGGCGCTATTGTCCTTCAGGGCGGAGACACGGATCATACGAGTTATTCCTGTTTGTAGAAGTCCAGCGTGTCTCAGCACATTCCTGTTGCTTGCACTCATTTGGTCTTATACCCGAAGCACATGTTGCTTTCATCTAGTGAAAATAACATCTGAGCAGTCTGCCATAAAATCTGTGGGCAAAGTACATCTTCATAAAAACAAAGACGGCACAATAAAGGATCTTTTGCAAATTTGCGACATAATAATGCAAGCTTTAAAAGGACAAGGAGGTTTAAAAAAAAAAAAAAAAAAAAGAAAGAGCCAGAGAGTCATGTAAAATCTTCCTCTGAGGCTGCAAAACCACAGTGCAGCTGCATTATTCATTAGTTCATAATTAATAAATGAGGACAAGACGTATTACTGAACGAGCTGAAAATAGGTGATTGCTGACACCAACTGCTGCAGACAGTCGCCTCCTTACCAGCCTGTGTTGGAGTTGTGATGATAGCAGGTGCAGTTGTGGTTGTGCTGACATCGCTGCCATTGGAAGACGCAGTGGTATCAACAGTGCTGTCCGCCGTTGAGTTCTGCTGTGATGGAGCTGGAGCGACGTCTGCACTCCCGTTGGCTACCTCGCTATGGTTCTTTTGGGCTGTTTGGAGAAGTGTAATAGTGCTGGGTACTGTTGGAGTTAGGTGAGCTGTTTCCAGTTTGGGACTTTCCTGTGGAAGCAGTTAAAGATTGTAGGTTTGAATGATGTGACGAGCTCAGAGAAGCAAAGAGCAGATTTGAGGCACAATTGGGGAACCTCTGAGAGGCAATATTATTCCAGGATCCATATCATCACACAGAAGGAGGAGTGCATCTTCTCATAAACAGGGGGGTTGTGCTTGTGACAGCACAGGATGTAAACATTAAAGACAAATGTCTTGGCTGAGCTGTAATGTAAGTCAGCTCAGTGGCGCTGCATGAGCTAGTGGCTAATGCACGCTTCCGTCTGTGCAGTGATATGGTTGGCGGGTGTCGTTCTGTACAAAGAAAATAGTTCATGAAAATAGGTCATGATTTCTTGAGAGAGACACTGCTGTTGAGTTTTTAGATGTATTTTGTGGTGCTTTGAGCATCACAATCAGAGTGTCATCTCGTTCCACAATACTGGAGAGAAGCAGACATTTCTATGGTCGATATCTTCAACAGTTTGCAACTCAGAACAATCTTGATTGATAGATGGCAATAAGAGGTAAGAGGAAAAAAAACAACCTTATTTCAGTTTTGGTAATAAGACAAAATAATCTGCTACAAGCAAACAATGGAAAAATCGATATACAATTTTAAGAAAATAACTAATATTTTGTGAAGTTACCGTGCTGGTAAGGGGTTCTGTGTGTGGTGTGTGGCTTCCTGCATGCTGTGCATGACGAAGTCTTCTACGTCTTGCTGCGATGACGGGACTCTTAAAAGTTACAGACAAGAAAAATATTTTATAAATTACTGTATATGCACACACACTTCAACTCAGAGTGTCTCTGCTTATGCCAGTTCCCGACACAATGCCAGTTTCGTTTTACCATGACAGCATAAAAAAGTGTTTAACTTCCTTTTTCCCTGTTGGCCCTTATCGGTGACATTACCATCTTAGAAAGGCATACTGGTCTATCAGGAAAACTCAAGCACTAGAAATGTGGTTATTTAGTCTAGAGGTGTTTCAGCTGCTCTTGTTACCTTTGAGAGCAGCTGAAGGAGGCCGAGGGACTCCTGGTAGGGCTGGGGCAGGGAGGCGATTGGGCAGCCCCTTTTCCGCGAGCAGCTGAGAAGCACACATTGCCCGCCGAGGCTCCACACGGCATTGCAGCTCGGATTCAAACAGCAGGACTCCCAGCATGTCGCCCCACCTCTCCCATTCGCCAGAGAGTGCCACCCCAGGCTGATGATGCTGCTCCAGTGGATCCCCAGCACACCGCCAGTCACCCGGCAGAGATTTGCCGACACACCTGGACGGAGACGGATTGACAGAAGGAAGAAGAAAACAATGACATACTGTCCTGAAATTCAAAACTACAAGTCACTGTGAGACGTCTTTTGCAACATGGTCATAGTTAAAAGGAAGTTGGTGATGACACCGGGGTGAAAGTGAGGATGACGGTTGGAAGTTATGAACTGGTTTCCCTGCTGAGAAATTCTAAAAAGAGTTTTGTGTGGCGTGTCGTTTGATCAAAAGGATCTACCAAAGGCCAAATCATGGATTTGCCACTGGGCAGCGCTTCCCAGGCTTTTCAAGATTGCACTTGTTTATATCAATCAGGGCATTGTTGGGTACTCTTGGCATTGTCGCAGGGAAAGGGGCAAAGTGAAACCCACAGTGAGACTTTTCACAGATTAGGCCTAGAGTGAACATTTCTCAGAAAAGCCGGCATGCAGCCGCAATTTGAGCAGTCAGCCAAGTCAGCAGCCGAAAGAGGAAGTGAGGCTTTTCCCTGACAAAACAAGACACTGATTAAAACCCAAAGCACAGTATGCAGTATGCACGAAACTCCACCCTCTGAGCCAGACCATATCAGACTCATATCAGCAGTGAGCTGGTACAGTCAGCTGCCTCTTGTGCGTGTTACTCTGTAAGAGCATTGCTCTGAGTGATATTCTGATTCAAGCAGTATCAAATGAGCTCAGTTCAATCCGTCCATTGTTCAACACGAGAAAGTCAGGTACAATAAAACAGCACAGCCTATAAAAAACCAGACTGTAAGAGTAACAACAGAGAGAAATGGGCGGTTATATTTCACCACTACTTCAATGAATGTCCACAAAGGCATAGAAGCCAAACCAGCCGTGAATAACAGTCCAGGTAAGAGGAAAACTGCTGAGTCACTCTGTGGATTAAGAAGACTGCAGTTCTGATGAAAAAAGAACTCGGCATTGTTTTTTTCTTTTATCTTGCAGCTCTGAATGGCGACACACGGAAGCAGATCATATCTACAAACACGTATACACAAACAAGTTAACAATCATATCTTGTTATAATCACTTGCGTCTTTCCTTTTTCAAAACTACAACCAATGAGCAACTGGGGAATCTGTTTACAGTGCAGCCAAACTAATGTGTGTCCTTTTAATTCAGACGTCAGTCGATAATGGGCCTTTTTCCATCGGTCAAGTGTGATCTGAGGTCATGCTGCACGCAGCTCGAGTAGTTTTCCCACACGACATGAGGACACAGCACAAGGAGTTGTTTACCTGGCTAAAAAGTTGGAGCCTGCAACCCTTCATCTCACGGCTCACCTAGGCCTCTCCTTTTATGTTCAAATATTCCCTGCAGGGTTTAAAACTAATCTGCTGTCTTTAATTTTGCTGATTTTTAGATGCATTTTGGATGATAACTGCTGTCAGCTTTAACCTCACAGACAAATCCATTCATTGTGTTTTCTTTGACTGCTTCACAATCCAAGCAACCCTGTGTTTACTCTGTTGAACTTTTTAAATGCAAAGTAGTGGTAGCAGTATAAATTGTTGGGTTTGCATAGGTAATAACTTAATACAGCTCTAACAGGACTGTAGAGGAGGGACTTGTAAACAAATTTGTGTTTCCTAGGATAGCAAAGGCATGACCCGCCCTACTCAGCCTCTGATTGGCTTACCATTACATTCTTACACACACTCTGACTAACTGCAGTGATTAACAGATTAATCCATTAGCTGTCAATCATTAAATTAATCTCTAATTTATTTGATAACGATTAATCTGTTTAAGTAACTTCTTGCCACTAACAATGAAAACTACTGTATACAGAGGTACTTGCAGAATGTAAATACACTGAATGGCCATTGCTGAAAAAATGTCAGCCATAAATGGTTTGAAAAGGGGGCTTAAATTTGGAAAAATCCTAGAATTATCACTTTAGACACTGGTTTTCTATAAACACAGGTAGCAGCAACATTACTAGATATTTGAATGATGAGCTCAAACTGAGTGCAAGGTTAGTCATTTGAGAGCTTGTCATGCTGATGGCAAGGCCGACAACACTTATGGTTGCTTTAAAAGAAAAACTAAAAAACGCAGTTCATTGGACGTCTCAGTCACTGCTATACCCGTAACTGTTGCTACCATGGCAACAAGAAGGCTAAGGTTGACTTTATGGGACGTCAGTGTAACTCAAGTCTGGAAAACACAGGTTTTACTACACACCAAAACACACAAAAGCACCATAGTTTGTTTGAGAAAGAACCATTTGGCCTCAGTTTAGTCATCCCACCCCTTGTCCACTCTTCTTGTGTCCCCCACCCCTCAGCACACACACATTCAAAATGTCCACTCACAGAGCCTCTATTGTCCTGTTTCACATTGTAACCCACTGAGCGGAGTGGCATCAGAAAGACAGCACACATACAGACACAGTAGGGGAGCCAACAGTCCTCTATCTCTCCGCCTCAGATTAGAAAGACAGTAAACACCAACTAACGACTTAAAACCATACAAGCATCCTAATGACATTGTAAGGAGGATGCAGACCCACCCTGAGTAATCAGAGGCGTGTGAATCTACTGTGCAAATGAGTGCTGAGATGAGGCACAGATGTGAGTTTCCTTATCATTTCTCTGTCAACAAATGTGGTTCTGCCAGTTTAGTTTAGGGTGACGATGGGTTTGTTTTACCTGTGGGAGAAGCTAAGAGCAAGAGGTAGGTCAGCAGGAGGAGGAGGAGGTGAGGTAAGCTCCAGGTGAGCAGCTTGTGGTGTGCATAGGACATTTTCCACAAGGACCAAGGACCTAGAAACAGGAAATAGAACTATCTGAGTATGGTTTGATATTTCCCCTAGATTCATTCAACATAAGTGGGCCATCAAAGCAAAGTAATATACCTACTTAAAGCATGGTTAGACATTTTTTGGAAATATACCTATTGGCTTTTTTTGCTGAGAGAAAGAGGAGAGGACTCTCAACTCCGTGTGCTAAATATGTAGCTACAGCCAGTATCTACGTAGTTTGGCGGAGCACAAAAAGTGGAAACAAAGGTAAACAGAGAGCCTGTTTAAGTCCATAGGTAACAAAAATCAACCCCTGACCTAGAAACAGTCCAGCACATCACCATCTGTAAAACTACATGCTATTTTTACACTTCAGTATTGTACAGATTTAACAAACAAGATAGCATGTTAATCAGAGAGCTTCAAAGGTGCTCGTGGGTGGATTTTGTTTCCTTGGGACAGAACAACGATAGCTGTTTCCCCACAGATTCCATCGCTAACTGGCTGTAGCCTTTTATTTACCCAACAGACATGTGGGTGGTGTCAATCCTCTAACCCAACTCTCAGCAAGACAGACAACAAGTGTATTTGAAAAATGTGGAACTATTTCTTTAAAATTGCAAGATTTTAATGTTTACTCACTCTAAATTTACTCATACCTCATAAAAATAATTTTTGAGGAAACTACTAATGAGAAATGTAGATTTGAAGGTTATTTTTCCCTGCACGACAGTCTGAGCTGCCTCACACACCCTTCATAGAAATTACAACTATCAACCAAACTAACCACTTGAATCTATAGATGTTTACTCAAACATTTGCCCATAAGTAATCAAGCATTCTTTCTAAATAAAAACTGCAACCTACAAAACACGGCATGTTTACCTTTCTCCCGGCCAGGCGGTGGAAGAAAGAGATGTTGGGAAGAGAGAGGGAACGAGGAGTTAGGTTGGCAGCCAGGTGCTGTGAGGCGACGGGTGAAGACGGGTCAACACCAGCAGTCTGAGGAAGAGATCCAACATGGCCGTCACTGGGGCCTTCACAGGCTCAGCTGCTCAAACTCTACGCTAGAGAGTGGAGGACAGAGAGAGAAAATTAGTTAATTAGTGGATCATATAATATCAGTCATATCAAGATGAATAAACTAGCGGCCATTTGGAGCTGAGCTATATATAATATATGACTATAATGACTTTATTGGAACTGGATTGTGATATGATCATTCAGTGTTATTGTTTTACAGAATGCAGTTGTAGAAAAGAATGTTTCCATACAAAATGTAATTAAAAATGAGCTAAATTAGTCATTGATGTCTTTGTCTTACATATGGCAAGAGTTTCAACTGATGATATATGTAAAAAGTGTTCAAATGTTTTCAGAAAAACATTCATATTAACATTTGTACATTGATTTTAGCCATATTGCCCCCCTTGTATGAACTATTCAGGTTTTTTCATCCGTCTCTATCTTGATTAAGAGAAGCACTCAAAAGAATTTGAACAACCTGTGACACGTCAACCTGATAACAAATGTCTATGCAAATAAAACCCAACTGCTCCAACAGAAGTTACTCTGCAGAGAGAGCAAAGAATAGAAATGCTACCTCAATCATTTTCCCTTTAACAATAACATGAATGTAATATATTGAATCTGAACATTAGAAGATGGTAAAATCAAAAACAGAGGAAGGAGCAAAAAATAGCTCAGTTTAGTGGTCTGATGGAAACAATCAACACAACAAGCACTTGACATCTTCCCCTTACATAAGAATTCAGCCGTCTGCCTTCTGCTGTAATTACGGCATAGAAAGAAATGCCCTCTGATTGAGTGTAGTTGAACAAACACTACAAGTCTGTTTCATTATGCAACAATTCTGCTAATATCCTGTTGACAGTGACTCTTCAGGAGGTGGAACATGACTCATAACGTTGTGAACGCCCCTCCTTTAACCATTAGTCCTAGTGACATGAAAGTATAAAAAAATAAATTAAAAAGATAAGTAAATGTGCATATATCTGAGACAGGTGTCTAGTCCCCCTGTCTTAGCCAAAGACGTATCTCAGCACATTATGCAGCAATCTTTACTATGCAATCTTTAAGTCACTGGCGTCTTGTAGCATATTCCCCCGGGGGGTATGTATATAACAAAAGTGAAAATGACTGCTTGACATGCGACGCTTTGGAGGATTGCTACATGCAAATAATAAACATTGCTACCTCTCTCCTAAGTTGTTATCTCTCTCATGTGCAGCCACGACAGCAGTAACTGAAAACACAGGAGTTTTATGACACAATTATGACCCTCAATGGCCCTCTGAACTATTATGTGTTCTTTGGTGCACTTGTTTTATGTCACTTGAGGTAAAAGGTACGAGACCTGAGTCATATCCGCATGGGGTACACAGATTAAACATGAAACCTTTATGTAAAAGATATGTGAGTGAAATCACTGTATACAAGGTTACCAGAGATTTTCTGATACCATTTTTCTCCTTCTTGATACTGATTCCGATACCTATACCAATTCAATACCAATGCAAAAAAACACAGCTGTATACTACTAACGCTGTATGGACCCTGCACTGTTGTACAGCATGGCCCTGGTTAAATTCTTTGTAAAACATGAACAAGCACATGCCGTGAATTAATGCCCTATAACTTTCTTTTATGTCCCGTAAAGTATTGTCATGTTGCTGCCATTTTGCTAATGGCTTTGCCGCTAAACAGTGGCTGCCAGCGGCTACACAGCAACAGTTGATGTGTAAGCTACTGAATAAAAACAGTGAAGAAGAATTGATTTCCACAACAACTGCTGTTTTATCCAAGACTAAAACTATTTTAAAGATCATAAACAAATGACAAGGTAGTAGACTGGTGCATATACTCATGTTCTCTCCAATAGCGGATCCAGCATTTAAGGCAGTATCAGAGGCATTTCCTACACTGGTACTGGTATCATAACAACTCTCAAAGTTACTTTATACAATTTTACAGAACTGTAGGAAATGTACCATATATGAAATTATGCTAAAGACACAGTCACAGGCCATCCAGAGCCTTGAGCTAACTTCCTAATGCTTAATGTCCTTTCCTGCAGGAAGTGTGACGAGGAAGTCAACTCATTTTCAAGGTGATTAGTCATGGTAATAAATTCATGCTGGAGAATAATTACCTAGCAGGATGAGTCACAAGAAAGGAGCAAGATGCAGATTCTTGTATTGCATTCTTGATAATGGTTAACAATATGTTTTTCCGCTTAGGTATCTGTTGTCTTGAGGTACAAAAGTAAATTCTTTCAAGTAAAGTAACACTTCAGGAATGCAGTCTTATGGTTTGATGAGAAATGCATGGCGTTGGAGTCTGAGTGGAAGAGCCATACTGCACTTCTTCCCCTCCCAAATTCTCATGCAAGTTCTTACAGCAGATTTGGATAAAAAAAAAGGGGGGGAGTGAACAGTGAAGTCCTGGGACACTGTGTTCAAAACGTGAGCAGGCCTCTGCCACCACAGCGTTTCACCAGGAGACTACTATGGGGCAATATAGCAATGAATCAAACAGATTTCACAAGCATCTGCTGTGCAGACACTGTAGATGTCAGCTAGACACTATGTATCCATATGCTTGGAAATAATGTAACTTTATCTCCATTGGTCAGTATTTAAAGACATGCAGATGGTGAGTCTCTTTTCAGAGTTACTACTTTGTAGTAAAGATTTCTAGATAGCAGACAACTTCAGTTAAGAGTTAAGATAGAGATAATTTATGTAAACTGAAAACACATACATCTGTTACAAGTATACTTTTAAAACTATAATGCTGCTGTAAAACATTTTCAAAGATGCTGTTTAAAAAAAGCAGAGTTGTGATCACCAGGCACAGATCTGTAGCTCTCACACACTCACACTACATAAATTGCTAACACAAACCTGTATGGTCTGCCTCCATACGTGGATCTGCATTCCTGCACATGGACGCTTGAGCCCCAGCAGCCTTCTTGTGTGCTATAATCAACAGCTCAGTAAATCCCAAATCCACAAACAGTCATCCGTAACGTCATTAGTCCTCCTGCGCTTGTTTTTCTCTTGCAGGTAAGCCACCAAAACAGAAAAAAAACTTCAGGTAAAAATAATCCGGAAAAAAAATGTGAGGGATTCAGTCACGTTGTTCAATCTGTAACACGGTAGATTTGCTTTTTAACTGCTCAGCAAATGCCCACAGGCTGGTGCTGACTTTGAGTGTGTGCAGCCCCAGTAAAGCTCAGGTGCACTCGGTCACCTGGGCTGATGACAGCTCGGCCATTACAGACAATTCAATGGCTACTTTTCCCTTGAGAAGCGACTGCAAAACAATGATCTCTGTGACCAAAAACCCCCTTATATCCAGAGAGGAAAAGCTTTCTCTCTCTCTCTGTGTCTCTTTGGCTGTTTCTTCCTCCTCGTCCAATCTCTCAGTCGCAGCAGTCAATAGCACGCTTGTCAGCTCTGTATTGGCTTCTAGGCAGACAGGTTGGTGGAGCTTTCTCTGTAATGACACCAAGTCCCACGCACAGTATCTTCTGGCTGCTACAGGGAAGGGAAATTAAGATGTTTTTATGTCTCTCTCAGGCAGAGTCCTTGAAAGAAATCAACAAAATAATAACATCCTTCCAATTTTGCTGTGACAACTACAGAAACATCCTTACAGCGACAACTATTCAAATTCTAGGGTCATATTTTCACGGATGTATAGTTTATAAATATCATAGGAGGTTAAAAAGATATGACTACACAATAGGGCCATGATACAATAGGTTAACTTTACCTCAGACTGTATATTAAATTCAAACTACTAGTCCCTAACTTCTTATCATTTTTACCTGTGTACTTAGGTTGCTATTGCCTATTAATCACATTCATTTTAGTCTATTTTTCTGACTCATTGTATTCATTTTGTCTTGCAGGAAGTATTAACGTTATGCACCTCTGGCAAAAGACATCACATTCCTATGTTTTTCTTACTAGTTCTTGTTTCTTGGTTTTACCCAATTCCTTTTTGTTATCCCTGTCATTTATTGTTTCTACTGCTGTTGGATGTCATTTTCTAATTGATGGTTTTCATTCTGTTAACTGATGGATGGGTCTGTTTTTATATGCTGCAAGTCAAATTTCCTAGACAGGACAATAAAGACTTCACTGGACTGACAACAAGTTGATTTATGGCTTACTATAAAATATAAAAAGCCATTCATTACTACTACAAATTTGCTTGCTAAAGCGTCGCAAAGATAACAGAGTTGAATGGCTACCCTTTTCTCATTAAAATTTTGAAAACTATATGTTTGATGGAAGCTTTTGCAAGCTCTGGTGGCCTGTGTTGGGATCTCTGACTACCTTTACTGTACTAAGCAGATGATAAATTGATAACACAAGATAACACAAACAAAAATGAATCATGTAGATAATTGTTATAATGATTGATTCTTCCAGAGTGGGGATTAACTGACTGATTAAAGTGCAAATAAGTGCATGATAAACTGCATGAATGGAGGACTGTCAGTCAAATGTAATGCATGAGTAAACCCACTGCTGAGATAATATCTCTGAGACATTTCATCCAAAATGGTGGGCTTGTGCATTATGTATACCAGCTTGAAAACAGCAGTCAGGGTTTACACAAGATAAAAAAATGTCTCTAGCTGTCAGATCATTTAATAAAGGCCTGCGTAGTCCACTGCACTGTAACAAAATTACAAACAAGAGACGGCTGAATCAATAACATGACACTTCGTGTAGTAACTGCTCTTTGCTTCGTTTTAACAAGCAATACCGCCGTGCCAGTACTGAGACGTGAACGTTGAGGTAATACACCATGAAGTATTTCACCTGTATTATCCTGGATCACCGCTGTTTAAGGCACCTTGAGGCTAACAGCTGCTGGCATCTCTATTTCACTATACACCGTGCAGGAACACGGATTTCTCCTGAGCGTTTTCAATGGCAATTTGCACGACACCACTAAAGACAGAGAAGTGTACAAGGACTTACAGATACAAGTAAAAAGGCATTCACTTCGGTCGGTCGCTGTGTTGTGTTGTGTCGTCGTTTTTGTTGTTGTCCCCTGTACAATTAATTAGGTCAGTATTCCTCTCGCATGGACAGCTGATGTGCCTGTGTAGCCACTGTCAAGCCAGTAGGACTGATAAATGACGCTTCCGGCGGCTGGATTTTCAAATTAAAACACTCGCTAACACAGATGCTGGAGCGTTTAGCGGGCAATAAGGGTACAATGGTTTAAATAAACGATATTTATGGGAAGGGATATGTAGTAAATAAAATCAGGCTACAATTTATATTACACAGACACCCACTCTCGTGTTAGTTTCGCCTGTGCTGCATCTGAAATTAAACTGAAGACGGTTGATATTAATCCCACAACTTCCGCCGTGCGCCACCTGCCGACCAGCTGTCAATGGCGAACACGTCCAGCCTAACATAAACAGTGAACCCGCTGAGCTTTAGTCATTTTACGGTGCATTTAATAATAGAAACTTTAAAAAAAAAAGGTGAAAACGTCAACCGTGACCTTAAAAATGATGCGGATTGTTTCTCCGACGTTTACAATACGGACCAAAATGGCGTCTCCGCCTTCCAACTATCTCTCTTGTGATTGGCTCTGTGACATTATTGGACCGTTTTCATTGGTTCCTTGCGATTTTGTTTTGACATTTTACTTCCGGGAAGTGCACGAGGTGTCGCTGCGCGTGAGAGTGCTGTCAACAAAGTAAGTTATATTAACGTTTACAAATGCAAATGTTAAAGGCAGAATTGTTTATATTCCTTACTTTGAATGACTCAGCAAACCAACTGAAAATCATTTAAGTAGCTGCTTTCGTTGCTCTCGACGGTGTGGAGCTAATTATTTGCTTTTCAGTTTGATTTCCAGCGCCTTGGACTTATATTTTTGTTTATTCCTCTTTCGGTAATACAGTTATAAAGGTCGCAATGGCTGACAGTGGCGACGTTACACCTGCCGTGAGCAGCCAGCCTCCTGGAAAAGAGGAGCAGGAGGGAGGAGAAGGTGGAGGAGGCTCAGACAAGGATGCAGAAGGTGGTTTGAATGACGCCCAGAGGGAAGTGTTGGAGAAATGTCTTCATACTCTCAAGCAGGCTCAAAATGACAGTCACACATTGGCTGCCCTTTTGTTGGTGAGTGTCCCTCTATGTGCTGATAAATTAGGATACACAGTACACACTATTTTCACTGACCTTTAGCATTAGTATAGCTTATAAGCTAACTGTCTCCCTGGAAAACTAACACATATGTAATTACTGGCATCTAGAAAAACAATTGCTTTAGTTTAATTTGGGAATCTAAGATACAAAGGCAGAAAAGTGCATTAAAAAGTGTTTAAAAGTTAGCTAACGTTAGCTAACATTAAATTAAACTAAGCTGAAGAACAAGTAGAGAACCTCTGAAGCCCCTGTGTTGTTCTTTAGAGGCTCTCTTCTGCTTCTTTAGCTTTGTTTGGTTTAATTTACCGGGTAAAGAATAAAAACACTACAATAAAATACAACAAAAAATGTTTTTGAGCACAAAAATATTCCTGGTTTTTAAAGGTGTATTTTGTTTCTCAGTAAGCATTTAGTACAAAATCCAAAATCAAAAATTAAAAATAGTATAGTGGCTTGGGATGTGATTTTATAGACAAAATGATTAATCATTTAGTCTATAAAATAATCAACAGATTATTCACCAGTAACTGTGAGTTGAAGCCCTGCAGAACCACATTTAAATGAGCTGCAATATTCAGCTATTAACGTCATAACAAGCCCATAGTTTTTGGTCTGCCCTAATTGATATAAATGGGCAAAATATACCTCTTAGTATAATGCAGTACAGTTAATCAGCATCACAAATTAGACCTTGTAAAATGACCCTACAGTTGAATTAACACTTTGTTAAAGCAGGCTCAACAACAGCTGAATATAATAATTTTCTCAAAGGCATAATTTATAGCAGAGGTGCTGCATTAGTTTTGTAGTAGCTAGGTGTAACTGAGTGTATATACAGGGATATGTAGAGGCAAGTAACAGACCTGAGCACTTACAGGTGGATGTTTTCTGTTGTTTTCCTCTCTCTGTCTTAAGATAACTCGCTTGTGCCCTGCAAGCCAGCTAGACAAAGCTACCCTGAGCCGCATCTTCGAGGCAGTTGGCCTAAACCTTCCAGCTCGGCTTTTGGTGACTGCGGTCAGAGGGAGTGACAACTCCGGCTTACCCCCGCAAGAACTTCTTTCACTGGGCACAGCTCTGTTGGCTGCCATCAGCACAGACCCTGAAATGGCTTCCCAGCCCCAGCTCCTCACCACCATCCCAATCCTGCTTGGCATTTTAGCAAATGGTCCTGTGAACGAACAGGAACGGAAAGCTCAGGAACAGAGCCAACATGGAGATGTGAAGCTGAGCCCAGATTGTAAAGTCCATTCAGCAGAGAGTTCAAACACGGAAAGTAAACCAAGCAATGTGGCAGAATCAACAGGTGAGGGCAAGACCAGCAAGCAAAAGTGTGATGATGGAAGCAAAGCAAGCAGAGTATTAACTTCTCAAGAAACCTCTCCCTCTTCCAAGCTGGATGAGGCCGTGGCTACTGACTGCTACCAGGTCCTCACAGCTGTGTGTGCTTTACCCAGAGGTACAGACCAGCTGCTGAGCAGGGGTGTCATTCCTGCTCTGTGCCAGGCAGTGGAACAAAATCAGACTTTCAGCCACGAGAGGGGGCTTGCCTTGCTTGGTTGCCTCCTCTCAGGTAAAGCCAAAGACAAAGTGTGGAGTAAACACCCTACAGAACTCCTCACTCTACTTGTTAGGCTCTCCAAAGACTTCTGCCAAGCCACAGACCAAACCAAGCTGGACATGTGCACCCAGTTGATGCAGTTTCTCCCTCCAGTGGGAGTGGCAGTAGAGAGTGAGGAGCTGAAGGGAGTTGTGGGCCGCATATGGGGGGAATTGAGACCCATGTTGCAGGCAAAGTTGACACCGAGACAGATCGGGCCGATCCTGGTCCTTGGTGCTTGTCTGCTGGATTTGCATGGGTGGGAGCTGGTGGGACCGCCAAAGTTCTGCTGCTTACTGGTGAACCGCGCCTGTGTGGAGGTCAGAATGGGCTTGGAGGAACCTCCTGGTAACGAACTGAGCCCAGAGCTGCAGCACACGCTCACAGGTAGTATGCCTATTTAAAATGGCGTATTGATTTTAATTAAAATATCTGTGTGTTTCGCAACAATTTGCTGAGGCCACCATGACCAAAACAGTTTTGTTTGTAATTTTATACCTACTCCACGCTGCTTCCGTAGCTGTTTTCCTTATTTATTAAATGACCAAAAATTATTTTAACAAGTGTCACAACCAGGATAGAAATACTGATGACAAGAGTCCAGAGTGTCTCTGTGTATTCTCCATTTGAAATGTTTTACTAGCCATCAAAAAGTGTTTAAAAATTCTCCTTTTCCATATTTTGCATATTAATTTGACTGGTAAATATATATTTCTGCAAATTGTATTTCCTACACAGTTGTCTGAATGTTATTTCAAAGCTTTCTCCATAATGCAAGGGATATTATTCTGGTGAATTCATTTGTTGTTTGGTCAAAAATGTTCAGATTTAAGGATTCTGACTCTAAACAAATATCTCAATCAGGCTTAAAAACTTACTGTGAGTAATTTGTGTATATTTGTAGTATGTAAATCCCTTCTCAGATTATTTAAGATAACAACATTTCCTGAAACAATACTGAGGACATGACCTTGCTGTGGTTAAAATTTGATTAAACATGATTAACCCTTTTTATAACTTTGTATTCCCAGGCTGTTATCGAATCATGGAGGCTGCCATAGAGCAGGCCTGCTGTCAGGGCGTGTCACAGACCGCTGTACCACCTCAGAGCTCCATCCCGTCACTCAGTCTGCAGCAGAGCAGGCAGGTCCTCGGGGTGTTGGAAGAGGCCTTCTCTGCTATTATGTACTACCTGCAGCAGGTGAGAGGAAGAAGTTTAAGCTTCTGTTAGTGCCAATTTGTTCTTTGTCCTGTCATAGTCTTTTTATATATCCAACAAGGTGCTTATTGCTGGTTCTGGAAATGTAATCACTCAATGTGCACTTAATTAATGTTCCTAGTGCTGTGTCAAAAATGTACATCTCCCAGGAAGTGAGGTATTAGATGAAGTGCTGAGTAAATGCCTGCTAACTAGCAAGCAATAAAATTGGGACTTTAATTTTGAAATAATAAGATCATAAATAGAGCTGAAATGACTTGTAGATTAACTTGTCAATTGACTGAAAATAATCTGTGACATTTTAAAAAGTGGATAATTTAATTTATTTTTAAAAAAAAAGATGGCAACCATTCCGTGGTAGAAGCCTCTCAATTGTGAGGATTTGTCACTTTTGTTTGTCTTATTCTGTAGTAGGCTGAATGTTTGGAGAAACATGACATTTGATGACACGGGCCCAGACTCAAGGGTATTTTAATGGACATTGTCACTGTGTTCTGATGTTTTATAGACCAAACAGTTGATCCAAATACAAGCTGCAGATTCAATGATAATAAAAATTATTGTGAGCTGCAGCTCTGCTGATAAACAAGCATGCTGGGATTCAAATTATTCTTTTCAGTCCCACCAAATGTTATATAATATTGTGTTTATTAATGTTGAGAATGTAACAATAGGAAGGCAGTCCAAAGATTTTTTGGCTTGTTTTTTGTTGGAAAGATAATCGCAAGCAAAGATGCACTGCCACGGGAAACAAAAGTACTAGGAATCAAATATTTTGGCAGACTAAGAAGGTTTTTGAAGAATAGCAGGACTAAAATGTTTGATGAAAATGTTAAATATTACAATACTTTTGTGTCATAGCAGTCAAGGAGAGAGAAAAGTGAAACATTTTATGTATAAATCTTTATCTATATGAAAATCAGTACACGCACTGTTTCAAGCGATTCTTCCCCGTTTCTTCCTGTTCTTGCAGGTGGATCCAAGTCGCTATGGTGACCCGTTTATTTTTGCCACTTTCCGCTCTCTGTGCTCATGGCTGGCTGAGGAGACGTCCTGTCTGAAGGAGGAAGTGACTGCACTGTTGCCGTTTTTGATTGGCTACTCCCAGAGCCACCTGAAGGGTGACAGCTCAGAGCAGGGACTCTCTGACTGGATGACCGAGATGTCCGTCAGAGAGGAGAAGGAGGCGTGGACGGGCAAAGAAGCTCTGAGGTAAAGATGACAATATATACTAAAGGGAATCAATTATACAGTTTGAACTTTATTCCACAGATTCTGCTGTTATTTGTCAGTACTTTCTCTTCTTCCCTCACATCCTCTTCCTCCTTTTCAGGTATCTCCTCCCAGCTCTGTGCCACCTGTCAGCAGAGGAAGGTCCCAGGAAGGTGCTGCTCCCTCTCGACACCCCGGCCCTGCTGGTGGACTATTTGTCGCAGTGCTGGGCTTCCCTCAAGGGGAAAAGTGGGGTGGCTTCTGCCAGGGATCCCAGCATGGAGACAGCCTGCTCGGCTCTTCTCAACTTCACTGTCACAGAGCCTGAGAGAGTCAGGTAGCTGGTTTACAAGTGAAATACTCATCTGAAGCCATGTTGTTTCATATATATCTATCCAAAACTTAGATATCGCTGCTCATACTGACAGTTTATGATTGCGGAAATTTAAACTTTTTCTGTTTTGTTCGTCAGGAAGGACCCCTGCTTCAGAACGCTGGAGGCCCATCTGAGTGCAGCACTTCCTGTTCTGGTGCATAAACCCCACCTGCTGGTCCTAACAGCAAATTACTGCACATTGGGACTGATGATTGGCAGACTCAAATCAGCTCCCTCAGGTGAAAATGTTTCTTTTGTTTTGGTTAATCACTTGGTAACAATTTTTTTCCAGTTGTGTTCGGCACTCCATGCAGTGTGTATCATGTTTAATGTATGAATTAAAATTATACAGTAATTCTACAGTGCTATGCAGCAAACTGCAGTTTGTGTGAGTGCTTGTATTTTTAGTTTCAGGTTCCAGTGCTTTTAAGAAGCCTTTCTCACAGTAGACATTTTAACATGTAATAGCAGGAAAATCACAGGTGTTACTAATAACACTGACAATGGCTCTGTTCTCGTCAAATGTCCCTGTAAACCCTGTGACAGTGAGCTAATAGTCACAACAGCCTGAAACAGAAGCAGCTAAATGGCATTCAGCCTTGTATTAATTTGATTATTTACACTCGTGTTTTTCCGACCAGGACAGGTCAAAATGTCTTCTTTGAAAAAGTCGTATACACCAGGGCTGTGGAACTGGCAAATCTAAATCTGATGCAGCCATTACTAATGTTATTAGTTATCCTTGTGTGTTTCCTTCTATAACCGCTTTGAAAAAGGCCTGTGGGGATGCAGATCATGTGGGCTTTAAGTTGGGAAGAAACGCTGCTGTACACAAGATGTAGATTGGGGATGCAAACATGTTAATGACGTAGTCTCTCTCTTTAAACCTGCATGTTGACTGTCTGCTGTAAAATGGGTTGCTTGTAGTGTCAGAATCATTATTATTATTTCTTTTTTTATATATTTTTAATTTAAATATAGGCACAAAATGTCTGTTATTAGCACCTTTGGAAAAAAAATAATAGATGTCCCCACTAACGACACATACTTGTGTATATTTCAGGCTCAGTTGAAGCTGGCCAGAGGCGCTTCTTCTCTGTAGCTCTGGGGTTCCTCCGTAGCGCCCTGGACTCAGGCTCCAACCCTGGTCCGGTAAAGGTGAGCCTTAGCTGGGAAGAGAGTTGGGACGAGGCTGTGGAGCTCTGGAGGTTGGGTCTGCAGGCTCTGGGAGGCTGTATCCGCGCTCAGCCTTGGATCACCATACTGGTCAGAGAGGAAGGTTGGCTCAAACACACACTCACCATGCTGAGTCAGTGTAGCGCACTACCTGACCAGCACTCACAGGAGGCGCTAGAGGAAGCTCTGTGCGCCATGGCAGACCAGTGCCCAGTCTGTAAAGTGGAGATTGGAGACATGATGAGGAATGGTAAAGGAGCTTTGATGTGTATGAGGAACCTGAAGAAGACAGTGGGAGTCGAGTGACACTAAACTGCTGCTGACATGCAATGGGCTCTTTAATGGAGTATTTTTATATTGCGGAGTCGGACATGAAGGAATAAAGGAAGGCTGTTACTGAAGCCAAACTTGTATGTTTATTACTTGTACCAATCTGGCATGAATAATGTTTTACCTGTTGCCCCAGACTTTACTGTAAGAAAAGGTGAAAGGCCTCAGACTCTGCTGGTAGGGCTGGGTATCTGTGCTCAGAACCACGTAGAATAGAAATTTTAGTTAAACCTGCACTGGATTCTTTTTGTACCCAGATCTAGAAAAAAAAGACTATTTGTATGGTTTTGCCTGCAGCCAGTCACCGAAATGTATCATGTGATTGGCCCACTACTGCAGCAGCTACAAGCCATACAGTCCGTGGTGTGGTAAAGTTGAGCGTGGCGTGTATGACAGAGTTGGCAGTTCATCATGCCAAGATGCAAGCAAAACTACAAAAAAAGTATGGTGACACTTTATGCAGCCGAATGCTTCCATTCACACTCTAATGGTCCCAGTAACACTTTGAGGGCACTGGTATTGGTGCTAGTATTGTAATTTGTATAGGTGATACCCAGCCCTGACTGCTGGTATTGTGATCTTTGCAAGTGAGCTTGCATTCAAAAGAAGACACTCAAGATTATGAACATATTTTTAGTGTAATGCAAATGTTCAGACGTCTGTGCTCTGACAATAGTTTCTTACATGTCTATGTGAAATATTAATGTCTTTAATAAAGAGTTATTTTGTTAAGAATAAACAACATCAACCAGAACATGTTACTTGTCATGTATCTTCTTTTTTAGCTTTAAGTGTGTGTGTGTGTGTACAGAGAGTATTGAGAGACAGATTACCTTGTTTTTTATTTTATTTTTTGCTTTTGTTTTTTATAAAAATAGTTGACAATACAAAATATGATAAGGATAAGGATTATTGCCAGCATTATCCTTCAAATCATGAGTCTTCTTAAGTAACTTGTAAGTCAGGATGTGAGTCTTTAAAGGTCCAGTGTGCAGGATTTAGGGACATCTCTTAGCAGTAATGGTATATAATGTTCACAACTATGTTTTCACTGTTTATAATAACCTAAAACTAATAATAATTGTGTTTTTGTTACCTTAGAATGAGCCATTTATACTTGCATATGGAGCGGGTCCTCTTCCACAGAGTCTGCCATGTTGTTCTACAGTAGCCCACAACAGACAAACCAAACACTTTCTCTGGATAGGGCCATTTACGTTCTCACATCGGCAGCTGTTGTCCTCCACCCTACATGCTTGGCACACAGGAAAGGTTTCAGTTCTGCAACCTCACTGCTAAATGCACACTGGGCCTTTTAAGTCTTTCACATTGACGATTGAAACGACCTAACAAGGCTGTTAATAGTTTTTTTTTTTTTTACATAGCTGAGACTTAATCCTTTCCAGGCATAGACCTAATGATTAAATATTAAAGCTGTGTATCAATGCAGGAAATACCTGTTGAAAATGTTTTATTCTGGGACTTTAATGTTTAAATGTAACCAGTGTTTGTTTGTTTTTTTAATCCAAGTTAGTCTCCTTATAAGGCCTCATTGACAAAAAATATCTGACTCAAGTCGAAGTCACAAGGAGCAAGTCTGTTTCTCTGACCTGAAGTTTTACCCAGTTATGTCTCAGCAGGTCTCCGTAAAAGTGGATAGCTGCTTCTGTTC
Organism: Cephalopholis sonnerati; assembly: GCA_019142605.1. Classification (NCBI taxonomy): domain Eukaryota; kingdom Metazoa; phylum Chordata; class Actinopteri; order Perciformes; family Serranidae; genus Cephalopholis; species Cephalopholis sonnerati. The sequence goes on from JAGQAX010000098.1 coordinate 170,283, forward strand.
TTCTCTTATATATGAAGCACCACAAGATGGCGCACTGGGACTTTTTTGGATGTGAAGTGCCTTGGAGTTCTCGACGCACTCTGCCTCTGTGTGTCTGTACATTTGCGAAGAGAAACGTTGATGTAAAACTTAAGAGTGATTTATTTTTCTTGTTTAATTTCCTCCTAATTCTGCTTCCTGAATAAATATGAAATGCAAATTGACCAAAATAGACCTCTTCCCCACCCCCCAGTTTTTAGAGCAACAAGAAGTTGTAGAAAGGCGAATGACTCATCTCAATAATTTAATGTTGCTTCATATTTAAAATGTATTATCAGTTGAAAATATTTTTGTGTTGACATCAATGTACAAAAAACAAGCACCGTGAAAATGCTGCGTGTAGGTTCAAAGTAAAAATTCACGTTTTTGTTTTTCTGCCTTGTGATCACCACAAGCCATTGTTTTCTTATTCACCCCTTCATTCCTGATCCTATAGTCAGCTCTCAAACCGTGAAAAAAGTTTTTAGATATCCCCTCCACGACTCCTGTCACCTCCCGCCCTCTTTTCTTTTTACCCCCCACCCCCTCCCCTAACACCCATCCATACAAACTCCTGCATCATCTCTCAAACTAACTCACTCCTCTCTGTACCTTCAGCCCGTCTCTCCTCCATCCACCGCGTCACATTAACCCCTCAGCTGCAGCTTGACAACCAGACTGAGAGACACCAACACCACCGGCACCACCATGCTCTGGAAATCCCGAACCAAGACTGACGCTCTGCAGGTAAAGGAAACACCACTGGTTTAATTTTGCTTTGACACATTTAGATCTGTTATGAAGTCCATCATCATGCGTAAAAATGCTGCACATGGTGGGCCTGTTGGCTTGTTTTTAAGGGAAGCTGAATTCGGATAAATTACTTGCCAATTATGAAACGTGTGAATGATCCAGCTTGGATGAAATGTTTGGAGAAAATTTAGTTATTTGAAGTATACAGCTGTAAAGATCACCTGGATATCCGTGCGTAAAAGCGACAGTAGTCTTAACTTAGACATTAAAAATAAGAGAATATGATTTTATTGTTTAATTGTGATTTTTGTGAGGATGCTTCCTAAATGAACATATGGAAACTCTAATATCTCACAATCTCTCTCGGTGCGTAAAATCCAGAATATGACCCTGTGCCATTTTTAAACAATAAACGCAAAAGCACAGTGTGTTTGAATTAACTGAGGGTAATTGAATGAATATATCTCTTTAAGAGAAGTGGACCCTGTCGACCCCTCCCCTCATTCTGCCGGGTGCGCGCAAAACCTATAAGTAGTGCGCTCATGGAGAGTCTGTAGGACTCCGTGTGTGTTGTGCGCGCGTGTACGTATCTGACAGCAGCTTTTCATCTGCGCGTAAAGAGCTCCGTCAAACACAGAGCGAAAGGAAAGTAAATAACACCTTTTGAAATTAATGGACCGGTAAAAACAGCCTGGATTACATCTCGGAGCATTTGGTGACATCCTTCAGTTGTTGGAAGCTTGCGCATCCTGTTGAATTTTAAATTTGGGGGGTATCCAGAGTGGTCCAGATGTTAATCCACACCTATTCGGCTATGGTGAGTTTGATAGAAAACTCGTGTTTTTTAAGTTTTTTGGAGTGCCGATGTCTGTTTACTACTAATTTAACGTAAATTTACAAAACATATTATTTTCTGTACCGAGTGTGACTAGACTGGAACATGCGCACAGTTACCATCACTTAAAAACAGCTAATTTGGGTAAATTCAGGTGTGGGGAAAAAAAAGGCGATGATTTAATTAGTTTGATGCAATTTTTTGGACTCAACGCCAACTGTCAGTGTGTAGAGTAAAATTATCCCTGGTGATTTTTATGACTGACAAATACATGTTTGCAAATCTGGTCTTTGCTCTCCTGTAGAATTATAAAGTGTCTATACTTTGCGATGAGCCTCTCTGACACTGAGTTTGGTGTTGCGGCGCGGCGCATCTGTCTGCGGAGATGCTCTTTGTCTGCACGGTGTCACAGCAAGTGAGACCGACTGACAGTAAAGTGTCCACTCACTGCACAAACATGCCGAGGCAGAGTAGTAATCAATCTGTCTGGGGGAGTGTTGTCGCGTTTTACAGCCGCAGATATAAACTTTGTTAGACTTAAATATTAAACACAGTCCTGCTCAGATGTATGACAGATATATGTGTGTGCTTTAAACGTGGCAGCGGCCTCTCTGCCTGCCAGATAATGGACATTGTTCCACAACAACAGCATTGATTTGGGTGACCCAGCTTTAAAAAAAAATCCAATTTTACCAGGAAGTGTGTGAGCAGAAATGTAGGCTAGTGGACTACATATTTTTACACACACTGCTGCATGCTGGCATTTTTTTTTCTTTTACATGAGAGGTTAAACTTGTAAAGTCGAAATAAAATCTGCCCCTTTTCTTTCTTTCTAAGTTATGGGGTCAGTGTGGTTTTGTTGACACGGTGACAGATAATTTACAGATTGACTCCCCACCCGGAGCAGCGTGTTGTTATTGTGCATTACCTGTCCTTTGTGCAGCTTCTTGGTGGCCGTGACCTTTCTGACACTGTTGAGCAGCGATGCCAACGGCGCCTTCTGCCAGTGCGCATCACTTCAAGCGCTGCTGCTATTTCCAACCATCTCATAAAATGGAAATGCATTTATTCATAGGTTGTAGCTGTTTTGTGTTTTGTTAAACGGTCTCTTTATACAGATATATATATTTTTTTAAAAATTTCAGACCCCAGTTAAAAAAAATGTTTCCCGGAGTTCATCACTTTTGGAATATGAGAATTGATGAAAGAGTCTCGTTTTGCACCTTTGGGAGATCAGTCTGATGACGACTTTGAGATCCTGATATGAAGCAAACTTTTTTAATTTTCTGCAGGACCGCGCAGACGGACTAAGCGGCTCTTCACCGAGTGGGCGCCTCTCCCAGCTGTCCTCCCTGAACCAGGCCGCCTACTCCTCGGCTCCCCCGCTCTGCCACACTCCGGCCTCTGACTTCCAGCCTCCGTACTTCCCTCCCCCTTATCCCCAGTCCTCCCTGCCATACTCCCAGAGCCAGGACTCATATTCCCACCTGTCAGACCCCTACCCCTCCATCAACTCCATCCATCAGCATCAGCAAGCGGCGTGGCACTCGCAGAGGTCGCGCTCCGACGACGGGGGACTTCTTTCACAGTCGCACCGGGCTTTGAGCCTCGACCCCCGGCGGGAGTATCCAGCTGTCCCGCGGCTGCTGCACGGTCTCGGGGAAGGTGCTGCCGCTCTCGGGGACGGTCCCCTCGGGATGCACCTGGGACATCACGGCCTGGAGGATCTCCAGGTGACTTTATTTATTTCTTTATTTATGTCAGCTGCCCATTGCGTTGGCGCTGCGCACTGGGAAGACCGTGCGTAAAAGTCACTTGAATCATTGCGCACAAATATGAACTGATTTTGAACAATATCTCTCTATTTTATTCTATTTTAATGCCATTATAATAACCAAATATTACGGAAAATATGTGCAAAAATATCTCTCACTCTTTAAAAGGCGTGGATGTTTGCAACAGGCCCTGAAGGCAATTTATCTAAACGACACAATTCCTGTTCAAACAGCTCACATTAATCAAATAGATTTTTAAGTAAACACCTTTAATTAACAGCTACTACATATTATTAATCATTATTATTTATTTAGAATGCTATCTGTTATTATATACAAACAATTCCTGCAGACCTTCATCTTATTTTACCTGCATTTCAAATACAAAATTACGCATGTTGTTTTCGTGTCTGGTATTAAAATAAGAAGAAAAACAGTTGTGCGTCGCTTAAAAATCAACAACAAAAATAAAACAACAAAACAGCCTGTCCTGTTGGGGTGACATGTCAGGTATGAAATGTTAATTTCTACAGAATATGAGCAGAAATTGTTTAGTTTATGTTCAAAATTTGTTATAAATCAACACACAAAAATCTTTTAGTTATCTATTCTTCATTTTGCCAAGTGTAGATTTTATATTACCTGTCCTAACATGATTTGTCTTTTAAGGGTTTTCAAGATAGAGATTTTAAATTTTAGTGTCTTAATGGCTATAATTCCTATTATGAGTTATATAAATTATACGAAAATATTTATTTTAAAATTGGAGTGCCAAAAAACAAGTTTTTTTCCTTTTGGTGACATTTGCCCGTCTGACTATTCGTCAGGACATTCATGCAGTGTTATCCTATGTCTCGCACAAAGACAAAGTGATCCTGCAGCCTTTTGCCTTCTGCAGTTTTTTGGTGGGAGAAGAATAGTTTCTATGGTTTATTGAGCAGTCAGCTTCCCTGCAGCAGGTGCAGCTGCAGACGCTGTTTGTTGCCTCCTCGCAGAGAAAAAAAAAACACACCGAGACCAATTGATCTGCACGGTCATTAATAGAAAAGAAACGTTTGAGAGGAGCGCCAGGCAAGGAGTCAACCCGGGCATGTTACTGTTAAACGCTCCCACTTGACAAGGACTTTTATTTGATTAATGGATTATATCCTCCGCGTTTGAATCCTCTTATAAATTCACCACAAAGGGAGACATCCGAGAATCGCCCTGCACGACCAATTTCATCCTCAGCGAATGAAAAGATCAAATAATCTTTTATTTAGTCTTTGAATCTGTGGACTACGGTGGCTGTTTTTTGTATTTATTGTTATTGAGTCAGTTTGTCCTAAAGATGCCAACATAGTGAAATAAATAATAAAAAAATTAGATCTTCATACATTTGGAATTATTAAATTTCTATGCAAAAATAGAATATATATTCTAATATAATGTGCTCTTAGTTATTTAAAAAGTGCTATTTATGTCAGCATTTCTTTTATTTAATTGCATTTTTAGTGAATAAGTAGATTTATTGTGCTGAAAAACTAAAAAAGGCAACTTTTCCTTACCAAAAGAAATTATTAGTATTTTCATATAAATAACATTTATATGGTTCTACAAATTTAAAACATTAAATGGCAAAAAATGTGTGTAGAAACATGAATAAACTGTTTAAAATGATAAATTATCCATCATAACGTCCATCATTTACCATCTGTCCTGCGTCTGCACAAAGAAAGTGAATCAAATAAGAGTAACAGATTTTATTATTTACTCGGATATGGATAGTGCTCATATGTGCTGCGAGGGAAAACCTAACGCTGGACCTTCCATCTTGCTTTGGCCTGAGAGAGAAAAGCTGTGTGAGTGTGTGTGTGTGTGTGTGTGTGTGTGTATAAGTGTGTGTGTTGGCTATGAGGCCGGTGGATAAATGATAGTGACTGTCTGTCTGTCTGACACAGGGAATGGAGGAAGGATCAGCCCTGGGCATCCTCGACCACTCTGTCATTAAAAAAGGTAAGAGGTGGGAGAGCTCTGTGTGTGCGTGTGTGTATGTGTATATGTGTGTGTGTGCAAGTGTGTGTGACAGAGTCAGGAGAAAGATTGAGTGTGTATGTGTGCATTTGTGTCTAAGTGTGCACCTATATAATTGTGCTATACATGCTGAAGGGGGTTTTGTGTTTAGGGGCACTCCAACACCAGTCTCTCTCTCTCTCTCTCTCTCTCTCTCTCACACACACACACACACACACACACACACACACACACACACACACACACACACACACACACACACACACTATAAATAATTCTGTTTTGCTATTTCATTTGAAGTCAAGAAGTCCTCTAATACTCAGCTGCAGACTTCACCCCAAAGGCACACATTCTTAATGAACTGTTCATGGTCATATGAGAGAGAGAGAGAGTGTGTGTGTGTGCGTGTGTGTGTGTGTGTGTGTGTGTGTGTGTGTGTGTGTGTGTGAGAGAGGGAGAGAGAGAGAGAGAGAGAGAGGGGGATTAGAGTGAAGAGGAGAGGAGAAGTGGGGCAAAGAAGAGAAAAGGGAGGGGAACATGATAAAAGAGGAGTTGTGGGGGAATTTGCAGAGTATGATCACTCTAATATTACCGACTCTGAGTTGCAGGAGACACAGGGGCACGATTAGAAAATTCAAGTTGGATTTGTTGCTACTGGAGTGTGTTACTGTGAAAACCTCGCTCAGGCAACAACAACAAAAAAAAAACAACCCTGATGTGATAGACGTGCGTGTAGTGCTGCAAAAAAATTGAAGGTTTTGCTGTGAAACAAGCTAAAGATGACACCCAGTGTGTAATAAAATGACTGACAGCATAATATTCAGTTTGCTTTTTCTGACAAAATAACACTTCAACACAGTGGGTGCTTTGTGTTCTAGAGAATGTCCTTTTGAGTAAAGAAAAGTGAACAACAACCATTCACATTTTCAATGTATTTTTGCCTCCTAATTCTAAATATCCAAACCCTTCTCTGGCCTGAATCTCTCCATGCCATAAAGTTTTCACAAAAAACAAGGATTTAATTCTCCAAATCAGGTCCCCGAGGAGGATGAGGAGGAGGCTCACACTCTAAATTTCTAGCTTGATTGAAACTGCTGCAAACCAGCAGTCATTTGATGAAGTGACAGTGATTCCACTTGTTTGCCAAACGCTTAGAATTGATCAATTACCACAGCGAGACTTCTCCCCGGCAAGCACTTACAGCAGATAGCGGAGCAAACCTAAAGCCCTCATGAATAAGAAAATCCAACAGGGAGAGGAGACGGAGTATAGGAAAGGAGAGGGGGAAGATAAAGAGTGGAAGGCACAAGAAAGAGTCAAAGATGATAAGAGAAGGGGAGAAAGAGAGGGAGGGGCGGAGAGATGACAAAGGAGAGAAAGAGAGAGGGAACTCTGCTGTTCTGTGGCCTCGCTGGCTCGCTGATCGGCTGCTTGTGAATGAGAGGATTTTAAGAGATTTTTTTTCAGTCTACGCTGCACAGCAGGGTGTCATAAAGAGGCCACCCGCCGCCCACAGAGTGCGAGGGGAGAACCAGTGTCCCAATGTACTGTTATACAGATAATTCTTTTTTTTTAAAGGAGAGAGTGAAAGGAAAATTGCAGAGCCATCAGGATCGGAGAGACCAGAGAACAAGAGAGAAAACTGGCATTTAAAATTCAGGCATATGAACATATAAGTGGGAACATAAGTGTTGTTTACTACAATTGCAAGCACCTTAATTGGCTTAATTAATATCCTATCTTGTTGAGCTACCTGCCAAATTAATATCCTATCGTGCCTTTAAGGGCCAATTCTCCCAAATTACAAGAAAAAAACATGTTTTAAGGGAACTACATGTGACCTTTGTCAGTTCTTGTTATCTCTCTACTATTGACTAGAGCTGTTTTGATGATCGGTTAGTCGATCGACAGAAAATTAATTGCAAACTATTTTGATAATAAATGAATTGTTCCTTTCTTTTCAAACAAAAATTTTAAAATTTGCTGGTTCAAGTTTCTTAAATGAGATATTTTGCTGCTTTTCTTTGTCATTTATAATAGTAAATGAAGAGGCTTTGAGTTTTAAATATTGGTTGGACAAAGGACGCAAATTGAAGACTTCTCTTTGGGCTCTGGGAAATTGGAGTGAGCATTTTTCTCCTTTTTATAGACAAAATGATTAATCGATTACTTGTGAAAATAATTGGCAGATTTACGAATACTGAAATAATTGCTTGTTGCAGCCCCACAGTCGACTTATCTTCTCTTTCTTGGCTTTTGTGGTGTTCAGTTTTGGTTTGATTTGTCCAGATTTCTGTTTCTACACCAGTGCAATAGAGATGAATGGGATTTTATTTTTGTGGTGCTTGCATTGTTAAAAAATATGGAGCAGCAACACATTTTTTTCAAACATAGTTTCCCAATTAACTCTATATAATGCTGTCAACAGTTTTTATCAGCAGTTCCAATGAAAACAGATCATAGAGAGGTTTGTGGATTGTTTCTACAAAGACATCATGTGTCAACATTCACCAGCACTGCATTGAGGTGGAGGCAGAAAAAAAAAGAAAGAAAAATGCATCTAAACCTGCTGCTGTCTTGCGAAAGAGATTGGTTAAATAAAATAAAATAAGAAAATAAAACCACTGAGGTAGAGCTCTACTTTATCTTTGTATCCTTGCGACAAGTGTCTCCTCATGGGAGTAGAGCACACACACAAACACACAAAGGGCTTCCTTTCAATCCTCTCAATTCGGAGGATTTCTGCCCACACAACTGCAGCTTAAGTGGGTTTAGGATTAAATATTAAGGCTCCAAAGATAATTTCATCAACACCAATTAACACCTTAAAGGATGACATACCAGAGGTGGAGAAAAATAGATTTAAATCATCAGCCTGTCAGTGCTGCAACAGGTAATCTGGACACTAACAAATCAGGGAGATGCTTCTTAAAGGTCCAGTGTGTAGGATGTCGAGGTATCTACTGGCAGAAATGGAATATAATATCATAATATTCATAACTGTGTTTTCATTGGTTTATAATCACCTGAAAATAAGAGTCATTGTGTTTTCGTTACCTTTGAATGAGCTGTTTATATCTACATGTGGAGCTGGTCCTCTTCCACAGAGTCTGTCATGTTGTTCTACAGTAGCCCACAATGGATGAACCAAACACTGGCTCTAGTTGGGACCATTTGCATTTTCATGCCAGCTACCGTAGTTTTCCGTCATGCTTGGCACATGGGCAAAGTATCAGTTCTTCAACCTCACTGCTAGATTCAAGTAAATCCTACACACTGGAGCTTTAACTGGCAACGTTACTCCCCAAATCTTTAACTCCCAAAGTGGTCAAAAAAGGCTGCAGATGATTGCTTTGAACGCTCCTCCTCCTTTTTCTCCTGCTAAACAAGACAGAAAAACTCATCTTAAAAGTTTACCACAGTGCAGTAAAGTGAGTGTGAATTGAGCTCTTGAAGGTGTGAAATAAAGCTATTTGAGAATGCACAGTTAAAATGTAACCACCTGCAGTTTAAGCAGCAGAATCAACAAGCGGCACTCCAGAATTAGAGCTGTCGGAGCAGGGGAGAATATTACACTGAATAGATTAATCAGGAGAGAAGTCATTCACACAGCGCAATTGTCACCACAGAAAACATATGTTTAGATTCACAATCTTTATTCCTCCTTGGTTTCTTTTTGTTCCCTTTGCATCCTGGGTTGTTGCTGTTTTCTGTCTGACACAAATAATGCAAATAGCCTAAGAGCATGTATAGTTTGCATGCAAATGAGCCTAAACTTTCTTCATCTCTCCCCCAGTTCCCATCCCGTCCAAGCTGAACGGCTCGTCCCTGTCAGCCTTGTCCCTCTGTAAGGAGGGTCTGGGTGTGGGAGCTGTGTCCAACCCAGCTGAGGTTTTCTGTTCGGTCCCCGGTCGCCTCTCGCTGCTCAGCTCCACTTCCAAGTACAAGGTGACGGTTGGGGAGGTGCAGCGACGCCTCTCCCCGCCTGAGTGCCTCAACGCCTCTCTGCTGGGTGGAGTTCTCCGCAGGTGAGAAGAGGATCACTCAAAGACAAAAATACACCTTGTCTGACTTTTCTGAAACCTTTGTGTATATATTGGAGAGTTTCACCTCATTAGGCGTCTGAAAACATTGTGAGAATGGAAAAACTGTCCATAGTTGAACTGAATTTGAAGGTTGCAAGCCCATTTTGTTATTTAGCGGTGTATCTCTCTTCACACTGATCACAGCTAAATATATGTTGGGAATTCAGGTCTCATTTAATGCATGTTATTTAACCATCTAGCAAAACCAAAAGTATATCTACAGTAACTTTGAGGCACCAGTGTTCATGTTCACAAAAGCAAATCCGTCATAACAGAGGAAAGCTTTTCCATCAGCAGACGCCCAATCAATAACAATCAATAAAGCTGAGACGCCTGAAAACATATAGAGTATGAGTGAAAACTGAGACCACTGGCATTCTCTAATGTCACCAAACTGGCGACATTTTGGTGACATTAGAGAGTATATCATCTACAGTATCCTTGGATTTCAAACAATAGAATGATGCAGGAATGATTCCCAAAATACAAAACTGTGTTAGCATTTTTGCACATCTGGTTCCCTTGTGTTGAAGTCAATGGGTTGTTTGAATGAGTTTGTGATTAGATGCCTGAAATCTACAAGCACACTTTGTTCTACCACACATTATACGTCAGTAAATACTCCCGTGAACTTTGAAGCTTTTGTGCGTGTCAAAAAAGATGGTTGCTAGCAAGTGGCTAAATGAGACTACAGATTGTCACCGCACCGAACAAAGTCATGTGACCATGGTGCAGTGTGTTTATAGCATTAGGTTAGCTTACTTCTGGTGATCGCATTTATACTTTAGAAATCATAAAAGTGGCATTCATTTGTAAGTATCATAAACTTTTGTTTGCTGCGGAGCTTATTTTCTGCTATAAACCCCCAAAAATCCAAAATCCAATGAATGGGTGTAGATTTCAAGGCGATTGCAAGTGACACCTCCACCTCAATATTTAGAACATGTGCACAGCAGAGGACTTTTATTTTGAAAAAACAAAACAAAATTAAATGTATGTTAAAAAGAAGCAGAAAGCAGGAATATAAGTGTTTGATGCTTAAATATCCTGGGGCAGGACCCTCAAACCCTCATTTCATTATGTGTGTCCCCCAACAATGTTGAAACAAAACTTACACCCTAATCTAATGGAAAAATCCCATTAGCTTTTTGTCAAGCGAACCAGGGCGATGTTAACTTCTGTGGTTGGCCGACAAGAAAACATCATCCCTGCAGCACTCTAGTCCTTCATGACCCTGCTCTGAATGTTGTTAAGTCACCCTGGGAAATATAGGAAATCAGTAACTGTCACAAAACAACAGCTGAGCCTCAAAAGTTGATATTTATACTGAAGACTGTAAAAGTATTTGTGAGGGATTAAAGAGGATTCTGGCTGACATTTACGTTGCATTTTAAAATCTTAAAATTTTCATATTAAATCTGCTGATCGCTTTAATGCACAGAGATGCCTCTTTATGTCACATAACAGGAAGGTTGTGCTGTTCTCCTAGTGAAAAAGAAAGTAGACAGTGGACGACGGACTTGCGGGAAAAATATTCATCCATTCTAGTCAAGTGAAAGAATTAAACAAGAACCAGAGTTTAATAAAAATGTAGTCGTAACTGGGCAACAGTTGCACAAACACTGCAGGGGAGAGATAGAGGCTCAAGCTTGTCCATTATGTTTTGTTAAATGTCATTTTACAGATGTAACAATATGTAATATGACGAAGCAGATATCTGAAAGTATTACACATTGCACCCTAAAACACTGAACACAGACACTTACATTCCATCAATCAGTCTATCAGTCCAGTTTGTTGTTATTCACCATACATCTCTGTGCCAGACAGAATAAGAGAGCCTAAGATCTACAGTATGGAGTGCAAGTTAAAAAAGTAAAAACAATAAACAGTAATAATTGGATTTCTGAGTATGGATTGTAGTATGCAAAATTTTCCAAAATGCTTCAAACCAAATGACTAATAACCAAGTGTACTCCATTTCAGTCAAGCTTTTCACAATAAGGGCGCTTTCACTTGACTATGGGGCCAGAGCAGAGGACCCAAAATGGGTCATGGGACTAAATCACAAGAGAAGCAATGTGGTTTAATGAACTGCAGCCTCGGGGCTAGAGAACAACTTTGTGATTCGCGTTGCAGGCTGAAATACTCTAAGAGGACATAATTAAAAGATCTAAAGGGTCGTAAATAAACGTAAACCCTGCTCATACAGCGACCCCACTGATAGTACATCACTGCCTATCATTTTGAAGTACTATTACTTACAGGGATAGTTTGGATTTTTTGAATTGGGGTTGTATGGGGCGCTTATCCATGGTCAGTGTGTTATATACATTAGATGTCAGTCGGCACGCCTCCAGTTATATCATTCTCTTCTAAGCCAGACTCCATTGAGAAAAACAGTGATTTAACAGTGCTAAACACAGTAGCTGCCGGTCTGCTGCTGCCTTGAACGGGTATTTGTTTGTGTTACTGTGTGACTTTAGTGTTTAAAACGATTAGTTCAGATTTACTGAAGTCACACAGTAAGACAAACTAACTAACTGATCAAAGCAGCGGTAGACCAGCAGCTCTTGTGTTCAGTGAGCTAAAATGACTGTTTTTGTCAATGGAGTCTGGCTTTGAGGAGAGCATAGTGGGGAAATGAAGTAGTTAATGGCTTCCCTCTGGGAACAGACCATCTAACAAAAAGGTAGAGTGCTGAAAACATTCTCAATATGGTGTAAACTTGAATTGATATTGATTATTTTAAGTGGGACTTTTTTAGGAGGCTAAAATGTTTTGTTGCTGACCCTGTCCACAGCACAGTACATTGCTTAGCTTCCATGTCAGACTTAAGCCTGCTTCTCCAAACTGGGAGCACGATGACTGACATCTACTGTATGTAATACACTGACTATGGATAAATACCTCATACAACCCCACTTAAAACAATCCAACCTATTCTTTTAACTTGAGTATTTTTGTTTTACTTTCTGCTTGCATTTTACATACGAAAAATACAATAAAATGCATTGTTATAAATGAATGACCAACAATATATAAAGTAGTTAAAATAAGTTCCACCACTACCAGCTACAGCAGTGAAATGCTACTTCCATTAATACAGTACAAGCCCTATAATCCATTAATATAAAATATAACAATATAACACTCACAGGGACCATTTTAACATAAAAAATACTTTTAATTTTGATTACTTTTATAATTAAAATACATTTCTTTTTTTTCTGTTAAGATAAGATGAGGTAAGAAAGGATAAGGGAAAGAAGCAAAGGTAAAAAAAGTGATTGTCATACTTTTGCTTTAGTAAGAGTTTAAGATTTTTTTCTACATTACAGCATTGCTACTTTTTTAAGTGAAGGGTCTCTCCTATCATATGATTACCTAAAATGTTTTTGTATCACTAAATATTGAAATTCTCCTAATATAGCATTTAAAAAATAAAGAACAAGACGAGAACATGCAAAGGAGAGTAAAAGAACAACTTAAAACAGCGAAAAATACAAGACACTATCAGTGTTGACAGGGAACATACTGTGGGGAGATTTCAGCTTCACATTCACTTACATAAACACACACATACACAAATGCACACACACACATACCCAGCCATAGACACAGGCATGAACACACAAACAGACAGACACATACACACACACACACACACACACACACACACACACACAAGGACCATCTCCTAAAACTGCTCTCTCTGTCTCCCTGTCCCCCCTCAGGGCGAAGTCAAAGAATGGTGGCCGCTGTCTGAGAGAGCGTCTGGAGAAGATTGGCCTCAACCTGCCCGCCGGGCGACGCAAGGCAGCCAACGTCACTCTTCTAACATCTCTAGTGGAGGGTAGGAAAAAGACACACACACACACACATACACACACACACATGCGCACACATACAGTGACCTGCATATATCCTGACAGATAGAGACACATATTCACATAGAAATGTCCGCGCATGAGCAGGCATGAATAAACAAGTCATAGCATGGGTGGCTGCATGCGTGCATGGTGTCATTTGAAAAAGCTACAGCTGTGGCCGCCTCACAAAGCCAAAGAGCAGTGAACTGTTTGAATAGTGAAAGTGAGAAAAATGGGCGCAGAGTTTGTCTCTTGACCTGACCTGACCCGAGCAGTTACAGCAGTCCTTTAAATGTGTGTCACTTAAAAGCAAATATATGGTTAATTATGAAATCTAAACTGAGGCACTGACCTTTAACTCTTGAACACAGACAGAGGTAGAGCTGCTCTTTTGCCTATCTAATGACAGACTATCCCTTTTTACTGGTTTGACTCTGTTTTAAAAGACACACTCTCCTCCTCCTCCTCCTCCTCCTCCTCCTCCTCCTGCAGGTGAGGCCGTCCATCTGGCGCGGGACTTTGGTTATGTATGTGAGACAGAGTTTCCAGCCAGAGCTACAGCTGAGTATCTGTGCAGGCAGAGCGAGCCGGACCAGCTCCCAACACGGCGCAGCATGCTGCTCGCTACCAAGTGAGTGCTTCATTCCTTCACTGCACATTTTAAAGGAGCACTTCACCTATTTTTACATGATAAAGTCAACTTGCTGGTCATGGGGAGCGCTGGGAGTCACATCTAAGGCTAGATGCATTCAAGTCTTTTTGTACCCAGATCTTTAAAAAAAAAAGATTGTTTGTATGGCTTTGCTCACAGCCAATCACCACAAATGTTCTTCAAATTGTCGCAACATGTGATCGGTCTACTACAGCAGCAGCTACAACCCATACAGCCTTTTGAGTGGTGAAGTTGAGCCTGTTGTAATTGATTAAGTTGGCAGTTCAGAGTGCCGAGATGCCGCCAAAATGTTTGAAAGCATGGCTATACCACACGCCTGTGGTGTCTGATGGTATTTTACACAGCTGAATGCATCCATTCACATCACGGGTGTGGAAGGAAGTAGAAAAAAAGGTATCAAATGAAGAACCCCTTTGGTACTGGTATCACTTTTAGGTTGCTGGTATTGGTACTGGTACCAGAATGTTTTAAGGATACCCAGCCCTAGTCACATCACCTGAGTAATCTCTGCATGGGTGTACAGACTACAGTTTTATCATAAATAATAAATATGTCAGGCTGCATTATGGGAAATGTAGGCTCCAGTGTTGTAGGAGCTTTAACCAAACTAGAGAGTAAAAGGTCATCTTTAGTTTCTTGCGGGTCGTGCAACTTAAAAGTGCTGAAGTTTTTTTTATCAATTACAAACTGAATCTGTCATAAGAATGTCAAAAAATGTTTAAAAGTTTTGCCCCTGTGGGAGTGAATATGAGATCGTAACACTCTGGCACCTATGTCAGGTTTAACCCAGCCTAAAGGCTGAGTTTATTCCATGTAAGGATGTGCCGGTGCAGGGCATTGATTGACACAGGGACTAAAAGTTAAAAGACACCTATAATGCTTTTCCTTATTCCTGTCATTTATAGAATGTTTAAGTGTTAGATGTTCATATTAAACATGATCAATGTTTCAAATGATGAGATAAACATATGAAGAAGTGATCCCTGTAAGCACAGACCTCAGGCTTTAGACTGTTCATGATGAATTTCTTTATATGGTCATCTGCTTCCAGGCACGCTACTGCAAGTGTTTAACCTTGGTTGCCGATGTTGTTAATTACTTCCTGATTTCACATCCTATTCCTGCTATAACGTTTTGTTGTGTTTAGAAGCTTGTATTGGTGATATGTAACGAGAGAAAGTGCTGCTATACAGTCATTCACCAGCTGCAAGTACACTGCTACATGTAGCTACATGCTAATGTCAGGGAAACATGTAGTATGTAATCCTGGTTGCCAGTGTTGTTAAATTCTCACTGATTTCGGATTATATTCCTGCTGTTGTAAAGATTTTGATTTAGAGGCCTTTATTAGTGATTTTTTTTAATGCTAGAAAGTGTCGTTATTCTTCGTCACAGTGATTCTTTGGGCTGCAATGAAGGTGCAGAAACACAGAGATACAGGAAACCTGAAAACGCTGACCAATCAAAACAGGCTGGCCTATTTTGGGAGAGAGGCTTAAAGAGACAGAGGGTGAATACAGACGCTCCAGCACAGACAGTTTAAAGAAAACAAAGTAGTTTATGACAATTAAAGTGAGTAAATATGTGCTAGAAACTGAGAATGAGCATAGCACGTCCCCTTTAAGAACAGTCACATTTTCAGCAATAATTAACACTAAATCTTGTTTATCGTTGTGGAAATAAATCACAGAGTACCACAACAACAAACTAATGTCTTGTCTGTTTTTTTCTCAGGGAAATCTGTAAGGAGTTTGTGGACATGATGTCCCAGGACCGCTCTCCACTGGGCGGCAGTCGACCCACCCCCTGCCTGGAGCCCGGCGTCCAGGGAAGCCTCACCCACTTCAGCCTGCTCACCCACGGCTTCGGTACTCCTGCCATCTGCGCCGCGCTCTCCGCCTTCCAGAGCTACCTGATGGAGGCGATCAAAATGCTGGACAAAGGAGAGGGTGGAGGGAAGAGCCACCACGACAAGGAGATGAAGCACCGCAAATAGAGGGGAGGACGGACAAGACGTGTTGATGGATGAGATGAGAGGCAGAAAGGAGGAAGAGAAAGAGGGGAGAAAGACTGACTGGTGCCCCTCGACATCTTTACCTTCGCCCTCAGGATAAAAACTGAGACTTTTACCTCCCAGAAAAACCTCTGCGGTCCCTCCTGTCGAGGAGGTTGGGGTCATGATGATATCTGTACTGTAATGTGTGTCCACAACCACCTCACTCAACATGACGCATGGACCTCTCTTCTCAGTAGCTGGTTTGTGTCATGATGGCGTCTACAAACACATCTCTTCAAGATGAGTTCCTACATATGGCTGTATTTATTTCCCCCCTCCTCTTTTTTTATTTGGGTAAACATGTCACCTTTATCTGTGTTTTAGAAACCCCTGCCTTCATCAGTGACTCACACACACACACACACACACACACACACACACTAGTACACATTTTTTGGACTGAACTCATCTGGGAAGTGTCGTAAAGCCATATCCGAGACGACAACCTGCTCTTTGCTCCTCTTGAACTTTAGGAGACTTTTAACTCCACCTGATTGGACAAGCACAGCTTCCATATGTAGTTAGTGGGTGGTCATGGGAAATTGAGTTCTCTGGGTTCTCTAACAGCGGAGTAAGGAGGAGGAGTCAAAGGCAGCTAAAGGAGATCTGGTTTCTTTTGTTTTGAAGTACTGCGTGTTGGTAACTTAAAGAAAATAACACAAATCATTTTGTACTTTCTGTGTATGTTTATTATTAATGTTATTACTGTTGTTATTATTATTGTATTACGGCATAAATGTAATATATTATTAAAGAATTAAGAACTGATTGGTTGAGCTTCATGAGTGCGTTTTTATGTTTTGATCCGGGATACCATATCAGAATGATAAACACCAGTAGGTATCTTCAAATGCAACTGCCCACTTTAACTTGTAAATCCAAAAGTGACAATGGACCCTTATTGTGCCCTCATTGTAAATACTTTTTTTTCCATTTGTCGTGATATTTATTTATTTATTTTAATTGACCCCTGTGGTCAAAGTCTGTTGGGACTTTAACAGGAAGGTCATGAGGATTGCTGCAACTAACATTTAATTCAATTATTGATTGATATGTCAGTTTTTGTTAGGTTAATTTCCTAATGTATAAAATGAAAATGTTCATCACAGCTCCCAAAGCCAAAAGCGACGTCTTCAATTTGCCTCTAATATTTGACCAACAACCCGAAACCAAAAGATATTCAATGTATAATGATTATGCACTAAAAAAAAGAAGGTAAAAATAGAAATTTTGGCCGTTTTAGGGATCTATGTTGATCTCTTTCACTTTGTTCCAGACTAAAATTTTGCAACTATTATATGGACTGTGTACAGATATTCATGGTCCCAGAGGATGAATCCTGCTGACTTTGGTGATACTCGGACTTTAATTCAAGTATCATCAGCAGGTCAAAGTTTTTACATAACAAATTAAATTTGGTGGCAAATTTTATGTAAAACTGAACTGTTTCGTGACCAAAAACTTAAAAAAATTAATGACATTCCCATCAGCCTCAGCTCTCTCTGCTGTGCTAACATGCTAAACTAAGATGGCGGACGTTAAAACCAGGCCTCCAGGATCGATGCTTTGCTTCCAATATTTTTCTGGTGGCCCCTTGCAGTATTGCAGTGAAAAAATTCCCTGTAGCCCAAAAAGCATTTTCCCCATAGACCACCACTGTAAAAGAGACGTCTGTAAAACTGTTGACAGGACACCTCAAACTGCAAACACGGTCAGTTATGACTCTTTCTGTTATAAATCTTTTATCCATGGAGGTTTTATATTTTTAAAACTTTCCTCAAGCCAAGCAAAATGATTTACAGATCCGTTGACATCATCACAGTGTAAAGTATATGAGGCAGGTGGGAACTCATGGGCGGGGCCAGTGGGAAAAACACTACTGCGCATATTCAGTGGCCTATGAAAGTAAACCCGCCTGTGCGCCAGGTGAGCAACTCCAACTCGATTGAATATATAGGTGCCATCTTGGGATATTATATTATTATTATAGATCTGTGGGTAAACCTGCTAATTGTTAGCATTGTCATTGTGAACACAACAGCTGCAACAGTCAGTGGATTAATAGTCAATCAACAGAAGATTAATTGGCAACTATTTTGATCATTGAATAATCGTTGAAGCAAAAAATGCTAAACAGATTACATGCATCTTAAATTTGAGATAAAATGCTCAGGAATTTTTCACGATTTTATCGGCAATTCAGTGACCATTGGGAAAATAACATCAGTTTGGTTCTGAATTTCATGTGTCCCTCAGGAATCATAGTAATAACATTTCATCTAGCACCATCATCAGGTTCAAATTTAATTTGTTTATGACCAAAAACCTGCAACGACATTCCCGTCAACCCCAGCTGAACTTTGTGTTTAATGCTAATTAGCAATGGTTAGCATGCTAACATGCTAAACTAAGATGGTGGAAATCGCAAACTTGATTATCAGGACGTTAGCATTTCATTGTAAACATATTAGCATGTAGAGCTGCAACGATTAGTCAAATAATAGATTAGACGATTACCAGGAAATTAATTGGCAACTATTTTGATCATCACATAATTGCTTTCGTCATTTTATAGCAAAAAAGCCAAACATTTTCAGGCGTCATGCTCCTTACATGTGAGAGTTAGATGCTTTTTGTTGTCATACATGATAATAAACTGAATAGCTTTGGATTTTTGGATTGTTTTGGTTGAATAATTCAACATTTATTTTTGCCATGCACAGATCATTTTAGGACAATTCTCCTGTTTGCACCACCCAAGGTGCCACTGACAAAAAAAATCAGGGCCCCTCTATGCATACAGGGCTCCAGCAGGGGCCCGGGGAGACGTGAGCGTCACAGCTGCAGCCCTGAACACTGTACCTGGGAGAGAGCGGAGGCAGCGGTGCGACCCCCAGCGCCCAACAAGCCACACACACCTCGGTTCCCCCTCAACCCATCTGTTCCACATTTCTCCCACCGACCACCTCTCACCTCCCCTGCACAGTCCTTCACTTTATTTAACCAGGATGAGATACTCAACGCAATTACTGCTTTCCAGGGACGGCACACATACACGCGTCGCCTGCTCGTACGCTCTCAAACATCACTCATTTCTACCTGCCTATATCTCCCTTTCTCTCCTCCTATCTCATTACCCTCCTGTGTCAATTCCCCCCCATCCCTTCATCTCCCACTCTGTAACCTAACTCCCTCCTCCCCTCTCCTCCTCACCCCCCTCTCCCCCTATTCTCTCCCTCTATCTGACACTCAGCGGGGCCGCTCTCCATCTCTCTCTGTGCCTCCAGGCAAACATATGCTGCTCTTCCCGTCAGATTCCGGTGTGTTTGAGAGAGGAGGGATTGTTTAATGTTTATTAATCACCTGTCTGTGGTGGAGAGAGGAGACGATGATAGAGCCACACACACTCTTGTACACATGGGCTGTCTAGCTCACACACACACACACACACACACGTTCAGCTGTGATGTTACCAACTTGGCCTGGTTTTTCCATTTACAGCTGTATATAAGTATGCTCATTGACTGTAACACTCCTGTATACAATCCAAATACATCTACTTCAGCAGCTACGTTTTAGCACCAGCGTCGATCCAGTGAACCCACCTACAGGCCCATTCTTCATCTTTCAAAACCAATTTCAGTAACAAATACACTAAAATAAAGTGTTGGATTCCTGCACACTGTCAGCACATCTACTAAAAATGCAGCCTGTGGCTTTCGCATCAAGATGTTGTTTCATATTGTGCATTTGATGCCTGACGAAAGTCTTTAAACAAAACATTGCATTTTCAAAAATCATATGCTAACAGTGTGCAGGAATTCAATGCCTTAGTTTGACTTATTTCATTTTCATACCCACCAGGTGTGCATCAGAAAATATTTAGCGACATTTAAGATTTACTTTATTGTCATACAGTTGCATCCTGATGGCAGCCTACACGCTGCAGAGTTTTAAATTCTTCTTTTTCAACATGACCTCTTGAAAATGCTCATCATAGGAATACTTGTGATTTTTTCAGATTCTTATCCATAGTCAGTGTATTACCTACAGACGGTGGTTGACATGCCCCCAGTTTGGAGAATCAGACAGGAGTACCTGGGCACCGAAGCTAAGTAATGTACTGCTGTGGATGGGAGAAGCAGCAAAACATATTTCAGCCACCTGGAAAAATCTTTATCAGTTTAAGTATATGCTATATTGAGAATATTTTCACTGTTTCACCTTGCCATCAGACAACCCTTTCCAGTGGGAAACTGAATACATCATCAATGCTTTCTGTAAAGTCACCAGACTTCTTTGACAACAACAGTAATTTTAGCTTGCTAAACATAAGAGCCTCTGGTCTACCGCTGCCTTGATCAGTTAGTTAGTGTTATGTGACTTTGGCAAATCTGAACTAATCCTTTAAAACTCCAAACATTTCCAAACATCACACAAGAGCACGTAAGCATACTGTTCATTGTAGACCTAGGAAATGGTTGTAATAGAGAATAGGACAGAAGTTGTTACATGTACACAACACTTATTTGCTTTTTCTAAGCTTTCAACTGATTTCACTCATTTGTCATCACATCTTATAAGGTGATCATGTAATACTAGTGTTCCTACACATGTCCATGGAATAAAGTTAAAAACATTTCCATGACTTTTCAAGAACCCTAAATTTAAAAAAAAAAAAAAAAATTTTATTACTCTATTTACCAGGCATTTTTCAAACATATCAGATTATACTATTCAAGAATACTTTCAGCTAGCTGACATACATGATGAGAGAGAGAGAGGGAAGGCAGGGAGAAAATTAAGAAATATACGTGGTAGTAAAAACAAAACAAACAAAAAAAACTTCACACATCAACGTATATTAGATCAGGGGTTCCCAACTGGTCCAGCCACAAGGTCTAGATCCCTCCATAATCATTAGTTCAAGGTCCATACTAGCTTTTGGCACTGTTGTTGAGCTAGTTTGCAGTCTCTGTCAAGTAGCTGTCCGTCAGTCACTCACTCTTCAGCAGGAAACGTGACTTGAAAATATAAATTGCAATGAAATTCATTGTACGTTAAAATAAAGCATGTTTTTTTTACAGACTGGACGCATTTGCGAGTCACCTACGGTCCATTCAGAATGGACTCATGACCCGCTTTTGGACCGTGACCCACCAGTTGGGAACCATTGTATTAGAGTAACAGAAAAATAATTTGCCATTATGTTACATTGGGTGGAGGGTTATCATCGGAAGATTATTGTAACCATTTCATTACAGGCAAAAAAAATCCACGACTTTTCCAAAACTTTCAATGATTTTTACTAATGCCAGGACTTTTCCAGGCCTTGAAAATGCGATTGTGAAATCCCATGACTATTCCAGGTTTTAAATGACCGTGGAAACACTAAAATGTATCAAATTTATCATACTCGTCAGAAGATGGAAACAACCACTTCCATGACAACTGAACAAACATCTGCTGATGAAGATGAAGAAGATCCAGTAAAAATCCCCAGAGTAAAAAAGGTTGTGAGCACACCTTAAATTAGGTGTCTTTACAGTAGTAAAACTCACAGAAGGAGCTCTTGTATTTATCTGCATATTCTCACAGTTCAGTGTTTATCCTGACACAAAATAATTCACTTTGGTCCATATTTCAACTTTCCAAGGTTGAAGTTCGGGTGAGTTTGGGTTATGGCTCAAATTTATTCAAACTCAGAATGTGTTGGTGCTGAAATAAACACAGGGTGCAAAATAAAAAATGAACACACACACTATTAAAAAATATATATATTCCCTGAAGCTAACCTGGATTTGTTTTTGACAAGCCTGCTTAGGTACACAGACTGAATCTCAACCACAACACCTGTACAACCTAACCTGATTTGTTAGTTCTGCAGTCGATGCCAACTTTGAGCAGGTTATGTTTATTTATTTACTGACACTGCGTCAGAGACGTGTTGCTGCAGCTCTGTGGTTCATTTTTTCGAGCCATATTTTAAGATGTTTTAATTGACTGCATGGATATGTTGCTATTATCAACTTCAGGGCTCCATGTTAAAAAGTGAGAAAACAACTATCTTGTTTTGAATATACAGTGCTAGCGCCTATTCACATGAATCCTGAAATAAATCTGTAAATCACGCAGCTTGCGAGCTGTATTTGTGAATGTTCCCTAGAGGAATGAACAAGTATACCCTCTTCTTCTTATTATTATTGAATTAGAGCTAATATATAATAATAGATGTAAGAGTCCTGATAGGAGTTGGAATCGACAACCAGTTGAGAACTGGTTCCAAATAGTTTGATCCATTGAGACTGTGTCAGTTCCTCTTATTGATCATGGTATGATTTTTCTAACTGTTGCACATGGCCAACAATGTCAGGCTGCTGGAAATTCACAACAAAAAAGAGTCATGACGGAGAAGAAGAAACTGTCAGAAGTGTGGCTTCATTTCACAAAGCATGCATGTAAATTTGACATTTTTAGGGGTTGGAAACACCAGCAACGTGCTCAAACATCTTTCTACGCAACATGGGTTTTAATCCAAGGAATGCCATGTATTTGACACTCTACACCAGTGCTTCCGTTACCAAGGGTAAATATCCTGTTATAATAATGTTAAAATAACATTAGCCCCACGCAGGCAGGCCTAGCACATTTTTTTGTTAATGAAATAACAATAAAACGGGTGCATTAACAATGAAAACCTGTGTAGGTCTACTTTTTACCACACAGAAAATTGATCAGGGATCAGTGAGGGAAGTGATAAAGAATCAGACTGATAAGCAGAATCAATAATGGCAATGCCATCAGTAAAATGTTATCAGTAACTGTGCTACAACGCTGTTGAAACTAAACAAGGATTTCTTATTTAACCTTTATTTAACCAGGAAGTCCCGTTGAGATTGGTTGTCTCAAGAGAGACTTAGCTAAGAAAGCATATTTAAAATGCAACAAATACAACATATAATGCAAAAATCCACAATAAAACAACTATCTAAACACAGTGGCCGCTCAAGGAAAACAAGAACGTGTCTTTGTCACCACATTCTTTATAATTCCCTTAAATTCATGGATGGATATGTTTCTAATTTTAGATCTTTCTGGAGATTGTTCCATGCCCATGGTGCACAGTAGGAGAACGCAGTGAACCCAGGGTACATTGAAAAGCAGCCACCTGGAGGAGCGTAGCTAGTAACTACCAGAGCTGACTGACACAATTTCTGACTTCTACAATATTTCAATACAGTCTGGTCATTCAGCGAACAAAACTCTACACCCCCCCAAAAAACCCTTAAAAACCCCAAACTACTTCTCCTTTTTTTAAGTAACACCATAGGTGCATGTGTGTGTTATTACACGTGTACAAGCATGAGCAAGTGTACGTTATCCACATGCACACTCACTGAGTACAAGTGCAAAAGTACACAGCCAGAAGGCTGTTCTCTTTCTATGTGCAGATGAGCAGACTAGAGAGCAATGAGAAAGCACCACAGGGACAAAGAGCTTGTATCTCAACTGTGTGTCACTTTTTATTGGAACAGAAAGAGCAAGGAGGTCAACGGTACAAAAAAAAAAAAAAAGAAGGAAAGAAACAGGCGTGAGCGTTGGTAGTTAAGCAGTGAGCGGTCACTTGGTGCCGGAGGTGAGCTTCTCCAGGTCATGGATGCCCTCCTTGTCAATCAAACGGACAGTGAAGGAGGGAAGGTTGAGGATGAAGCGCCTGTTCAGCTGGGGGAAGAAAAAGACAAGAAATATTAGGATAAAGGCAAAAATGAGCAGCATCGATGCAGAAACATGTTGAAACAGAGAAAAACAGGAGACGCAGAGTGATGAATATAGTAGGATACTGACTATTAAAGGTTAAAGGCCGAGCCACATAGAAAGTGTTTTTTCAAGTGTTTTTGACGCCCATCAATCGCCTGACTCACAAAACAGATACGCTTTTCTCTTATCAAATGCATCCATCCACAGGACCCCCTGCGAGGTTTTTTCTCCTGGCGTGCTCAGTGAAGTGTAATCTCTATAAGCAGCTGTTCAGAATCACACAAATCTCCTGCTGTTTAAACGTTGTGAACTTATTAACAGTATCTGTAACGACTGATCACGGCTCGCAGTGTGGCTACCAGCTCCCCGGTTCCATTGTCCTACAATTCCCATAAAAATCTGTAAATCAATAAATAAAACTACGCTGATTTCTTCTTGTGGAGCCTACATAAAAACTAGTTTTGTCCAGTAAATTTCAGCCTGGTGAAGACGGTTTGGCTGGCAGCTGTCCTCTTGGCTCCTCGCGTCTGAGCGAAGGTCGTACTGAAGGTCAGTGCAGACTGAACGGACATCTCGCTGTTAATGTGGATTCCCAGTAAAAGCCAAATTAGAGTGAATTTTCTAAGTTCCAGAGAGTACACGGACTGAGGCCACTTTGCAGAGTTATGTTGCTATCTGAGAGGCTGAGAAACATAATTAACAATTAAATAAGATGATTATTATTCTTAATTCATACTCATGAACGAGGACTGAGAAAAAACTTGGTGAACTCACTTCTTCGATGCACTTCTTCAGCAGATCCACGGCCTCATCTCGGGTCAGATCTAGAACACCAAATAAAGAGAATGAGATTACTGAAACGGGAGAAAAAGGGAATGACGAGGGACAAAAATAAGATTAAAATGAAGAGGAAAAACAGCTTTTATTAACTGAGGAATTCAGTGGCTGTTGCGGTGTGTTACTGGGGAGAAAGGGGGGGCATGATGCTGTGTAAGGAAGTATGACAAGGCAAGTCTATTGCTAAAAAACTTCTGATGCTAGTATGTCAGATTTATTTGGGATATTCTCACTACAAACCACTGATTAACATGCAAATTGTTGTTGTGATTTTACTCTAATCATTTGCCATCAGGGTGAAATAATTTAGTTAAAACAAGACCTTTACACCATCATGAGTCTGTACTGTAACCCAAGTGTGATAACTCCATAACCTCTGCAGCGAACGCTCCACACACCATCATATTCTCTATTTCTCTCTCTTGTCTTTCCAGACAGTCTCAAAGGAACAATAAACAGAACATGCAAAAAAACAAAACAAAACACAAAAAAACAAGCATGAGGCACTTCTCTGCACTGACCTGGTCTGTAGTGCCGGTCGAGAATGGAGAGAGTGAGGAAGGCTCCGTAGCCGTGGGCAGCGAAGGGGGCCTTGGCCAGGGAAGACAGGTAGTCCATGTAGTAGAGACCGGGGCCGTCTGTGTCATCGTAGCCCGCCAGCAACAGGTTCACATGATATGGAGTCTAGAGACAGAGCGAGAGAGGAGGGAGGGAGGAGGGTTAATATTCAGATCTGTGAGAAGGGTTTTTACACTGTGTTAGCTGGGGATGCACACTAATTGAATTTCATGTTACTGTTGGAAAACTGCTGCAGAACCACGGAAGAGATGATACGACTGTTTTCACAGGTTGAGTGGTTTTCTTTGGCTTGTAAATGTGGCCAAAATCTGAATTCTTTTTTCTCTCGTGTGACACTGATTCATCATTTTCAGAGTAATTTAAACACAGAAATGTGATTTTTTCCCCATCAGATCTGGGCTACTTTCACATGTGGTGCTAAATTATATATATAGATATCTGCGACCGCTGTAAGAACAGTTATATGCAGTTTTTCCCTTATGTCCATGTTTTTTTCATGTCATTATAAACTGTGCAGGCGCAGATCACTCACCATAATTACCATAGTTACTTCTTCTCTCCAACGCAGTATTTTTTTTGGAGAATTTTTAAGCTTACAGATAAAATTGTGCTTAATTTTGAGTGTTTTCTTACTTTTAGACTAGTCCACTGTTCATTCAGTCATTCACTTTCTGTAAGGACTTAGGTTCGTAGGGAGGGGGGCTGGAGCCTATCCAAGCTGACACTATACACCCTGGACAGGTCGTCAGACTATCACAGGGCTGACACACAGAGACAGACAACCATTCACACTCACATTCACACCTGCAGGCAACTCAGAGTCACCAGTTAATCTACACTGTATGCTTTAGGACTGTGAAGCCGGAGTACCCGGAGAAAACCAACGCTGACAACATGCAAACTCAGCACAGAAGGATTTGAACCAGAATCCTCTTGCTTTGGGGTGACAGTGCTAACCACTGTACCACCATGCCGCTAGTCTACTAGTCTCACTTTAAACCTTCCTGTCCATGTCAGGGAGGTTAGTCTTTGAGAACACCCCTTGTGTTAGAGCTGTCTGTTGCCATAGTCGTACCGCTGCTGCAGCAGGCTGCCCCTGTCGCTAGCCAATAGAGCCCGAGTACCAGACGCTTTCCAAACTGGACAGCTTGCCTACATTGCTACGCTGTTTGGCACACTAACATTTGCTCAGCTTGTTTCTCTAATAACTGAAGATCCAGACGTCCAATGACTTAACCAGTCAAAATATAGTGTTAAAAATGACAAAGATTTAAAAGTGTATTGTAAAACTGTGGCTTAAAACTGGAGAAAAAAAATCAACTTATGACAACCAAATCACATGGACTGTGTCCTATATTAACTATAGATTTCTCTGGGTCTGAAAACTGTTAAACACTGTTTGGGATAATGTATGTACACAACACATCAGAATAAATAACGTTACTGTGGAGGTTTGTAAATATTTTTATGTGAAAAAGTTGCCTCTAAATAGTTTTATTAACCAGGTCATGAGATAAAGACATTCTTACCACTTGAAAAGTACGACTTCTTTTCTTATCTAATTACGTTTATTATTTAATAATTGACTTTTCAGCTTAGCAGAGTCTTGGCGTAACGCACACATTACTGCAGCATAAACAGCAGTGAGAGAGAAACACAGTGAGAGAGCACGGGGAGGGGCGGCTAGTGATGGAGGGAGAGGAAAGGTGAAAGGGCGTCACAGGACAGAGGAGGTGAGTGTGTTTGAGGGGGGGAATCAGGGTGTCACTGGCAGTGTGACATCTGCTGGGAGTCAGCACCCCTATTGCTCCCTCCATTGTGCCCCCCCCCCTCCCTCTTCATCCCTTCTTTACCTCCCTCCCTCCTCCCCTCTCCGCCGCCTTCACCCTGTGCCCTGGAGTAGCGCCAGGGCTCATTAAAAACTTCTAAAGTCGTTTCTCTTGCCCCTTCCCCCCCCCCCTTCTTCTCTTTTTAAATTACATCTTTTACGCTTCCAGCCTCTTCTCCCTTCTCTTCCTCCAAAACACTAATTTTCTCTCTTCATTTTTGCAAGCCACTGTTCCTCATTTAAAAAAATCCCTTTAAAGCTAGACAATTTTTGGGGGTGTTTCAAAACAACTTATGGCCTAAATTCTTGACGGCGGTAGAAGCAGGGCTGCGTTTTTGGTTGAAATGCAACAAGAAAAATATAATGCTGCATTCGCTGTGGTGCAGTAAGGCAAATGTGATTCATATGACGCCAGGCGAGTTGTGATCCGCACACCTGCCCTCTCATTTCAATTTATCTCTGAGCCAACCTGCTCATTTCTGTGACTTGTGTGTTAGCGCGGTGTTTGCCACAAGGGCAATGATGATCGTTATGCTCCCTGTGGAGCCGGCTTTAGTCTGTGTGTTAACGATGGTTTTGAAGGCGCGCACACACACACACAGGTGAGAAAGACTGTGTTTGTGAGTGTGCACAGAGGGCGTGAATCTCAGGATGAATATCTTAGTGTGTGTGCTTTAACTCCTCCGTGTGCCTTGTGAACGCCCCAGTGGCGTCACCCCCACCCACCAGACACCTGTCTCACTGGTTACAATGTAACAATAATATGGACTTGGCATCAAAATAACCTTCCCTTCCCATGTCACCTCAGAGGGAACCAGGCACCTTGTTAACCCAGCCACCTGAACTCACACCAGTGTTCACATGCAAACAATACACATCATATGCTTTATACCCCCCGCTGCAACGCTCGCTCTCAGCCACACAAGACCACCGAAACAAAAGCTTCACTCGTGAGTTACTGCTGTTGCCTTCAGCAGACACAAACAAGCTCCACCTGGTTCTGGAGAAAGAGATTAACATTCTGGAAAATATACATATTAGCCTCCCTGCTGAGTGTTACATGAGGAGATTGATACCACTCTCATGTATGTGTGATAGAAGTGCAGCTGGAGCGAGGAGCTGGTTAGCTTAGCTTAGCACAAAGACAGGAGACAGAGGGTTAGCCTGGCTCAGTCCAAAGATATCAAAAAGTAAGAGATAGTTCAGATCATAACTCCCTGTAAAAAAACAACATATAGCTTCAACAATATGGTTTTTGTGTGGATATACCATGGCCTGCAACTAGAGATGTCAACCGTTAACCATCAATCTGTTATCCACAAGAATATTTTTGACCGGTGGAGCATTTTGTGCTATAGGCTAATTTTGCTGCTCTTTATTTTACTGCACCGCCCATCAACCAGGTCTGGTGTAAGCTAACTAGCAGTGCTGCTCATTTGGTGATGACTGCTGGTAACGCTTCCCAACCCAACAGCGATGAAGTGGAAACGTGCTCGCCCTCTGGTCCCGCCCCCCAGGTCGCCCCAGTGAGTAAGTGGCTCAATTTTGAGCCGCACTCACCCTTTAGAATTCTTAAATACTATTAACAATCTTAGCACAGTTAGCAGTGTCAGTACGGCCAGTGGTGCTAACATTAACAGCGCTCAAGTTGTTTTGCGGCTCAAATAAAGCCACTTCACTCATCAGAGCTACCTTAGGGTAGACCGGACTGTGGCCTCCATGTTTCCATAGCAACACTGTTCTGTTACCAGTGGTAATCTCCCAGAAAGCAGTGTCGCTAGCTAGCTACAACCTGACCCAGGTGGTATGCAGTGCAGAGCGGCCAAGGCTGACATTAGCGAACCAGTAGGGACCAGAGGCTAAGCAGTGGGCACTATGTGTGTACATGTTAACACAGCTGGCTGCCTGTCTGTCAGCATAGCCATGAGAAAATAAAATGAAAGGCAAAACGTTTACATCACAAAACATTAAAAATTCACTGCCTCTAAGTGCATAGTGCTTTGAAATGTGGCGCTAAAGCTCACTGAGTCAATGGAGCTCGGGACTGAAAGTAATGGCCTCTTGTATTTCACATCATTTTATGTTTTTTTTCTTACAAATAAACCGGTTAATGAGCGTGGGGCAAAAGCAAAATGCACCTAAACGAACAGATATGCACCAAAACGACTGAAACAGACATCCCAACGTGCAACTTGACAATAAAAAAACAGCAAGTTCTCAAATTTAGAAAGCTGAAAAACATACTTAGGACATTGATCAGCAACTATTTTTTATAATTATCTGTCACCTGACTAAGGTGGTTGTAGATGGATTTCGTTAACACTGGACAGAGCCAGGCTAGCTGTTTCCTCCTGTTTCCACTCTTTCTGCTAAGCTAAGCTAACCTGCTTCTGGCTGTAGCCTCATAGTTAGTGTACAGTTCTAAGAGATGTATTGATCTTTTTATCTGACTCTCAACATGACAACAAGTGAGGGTTTTTCCAAAATGTTGCTCTATTCCTTTAAGACATCTTCAGTGTAAAGAGAAAAAACAGCTTTAGTTGTGACACAAATTAAGGTCAGGCAGCTAAAAATCATCACAAACTCATCCCCAAACTCTCTTCTTCCACGTTCCGACACTCCCTCCCTTCCTCCTTCTCTTTCCTCCCACCTCCTCCCTCTTTCCCTTCCTCCCCCTATTTTTGCACCCTGCCCCGGGGCATGTTCTCTTTATTGGCATTTCTCCTCAATCTGCTGTATTAATTGTTCATCTGTGCAGGAGCAGGGGAGCCGCGTGCAATATGGCGCCAGTAATTATTTGTACCCATTGTGTGCCCGTGCTACAAAATATTTTACAAACCCATATGGGGCCAGCTGTAGATCACCACCGCACAGAGGCTAACTGTTGCTGTGCGGCCTTATAGAAAAATCTTTGAATAAACAAACTTTACAGATTGACAAAAATGTACTTTTTCAGCAAACTGCAAAACAAATATCCACATATATATGTATATATATATATATATGCAAAAACTGATGACTGCAAGGCTTTTAGGCTTCTAAATAATCTGGGGGAAAAAAAATCAAATGTGATATTTATAAACCATCTGCCTCCCTTGAGTTTTGCTGTATCTATTTAACCTCATGTCTGAGCCTCCTACACCTAACTACACCTGTCTATTCAATATCAATTTAATCTGCATTCATCTTCAATATGCAATTTTTGTAAACAATACAGTACATCAGACAGGAAGCTAAAACAAATAGAGGCAGAGCAGATGCTGAGTTTCTATGCCCCTAAAACTTTGCAGTTGTTGTTTTGCTCGGTGGTGAATTTCATGTGTATCATTACTGACATGCATGCAGCAGAGTCGAGGCCTCAGGTGATTACGCTTACCGCTAGTTTTTTATTTTCTTTGTCTCCTCTCTAAAGCTTGAGTGAATGCAGTACTCCAGAGGTTAGCGGAGTTGTTTTTCTGGACGGCAGGCTGGTAAGCAGCACACAGTCGTATGTGAGCGGGGTTTCGCTTACTCTGCGCCGACATGCTCTGCTGACTTTAGCTAACTACACCTCCCGGAGGTCTGCAGCCACTGGGGTATGACATCTTTCAGACTAAAGGACTCATCTGTAATTTATCCTGCAGGAATAAGGCCATCAGAATTAACAATATACCACTGATTAATTTATCAGCCAGTGGTTTTTAACCTAAGGGTCTGGATGTGCCAGTGGGACCACGTGATGATTTTTTTGTGTGGAGGGGGTTCAGAAGATGATTTAAGGATGGTATGAAAAAAAAGATTTGATATACAAAAGCAGATCATTATCTTTCCTTTCTGTCTGGGCTAAACTTTAATCTGCAATGATTTAATCAGATTAATTAAAATAAATTCCAACATATGCAGCCAGCTCCCCAGACAGGAATTGATCTTGGACTACAGGCGTTTTTCATCTACCTACATCTACATTAAATTGTTTTAGTCAACAAATGGGCTTAATCTACGCTGTACACGTTGCTAGAAATGTTTTGTTTTCAAAAGTTGCAGATCCTTAAAACTTTACCATAGGCCTTTTTCACAGCAGACATCGTGACTCGTTATAGTAGAGGGCTACAAATAACAATTATTTTCATTGTAAATTAACCTAATGATTATTCTATTGAACAATCAATGAGGTTTTGGGTCAATAAAATGTCAGAAAAAAAGTGTTAGTGTTTCCCAGAGCCCAAGATGACTTCCTCTAATGTCTTTTTATAAATAGATAAACCTTTTTGTTGAAGAAATGCATTTTGTTTAACCAGCCCTGCATTCGCCATCGGCAAACCCACCACACTCCATTGAGATAAACAGTGATTTTAGCATGTATAGAGCCACCATACTTTCACATCTATCTGGGAAAATGAATGGTTTATTAGACTTAGTGATGGAACCGCATAAAAAAAGAAGTTTTTTGGATTTTTTTTTGTTTCTGTCAACTTTGAATAAAGTGTGTCTTACAATAATAAAATAACTAATTATTTTAATGGACTCTAGTGAGTTTGGCAAAGGTGATTTCGGGGCTGTCTCTAGTGAAACACAAAGGTCTCTTCCCTCTGTGGGGTCCTGTCCGTAATGTTGTCAGACACTTACAATAACAATCCCAGCCTGTCAGTGTCAAAAACATGCACTTTCAGGGGATGTAAATTGACGGTGCAAAACTGCACACAAACATCACTTTGACACAGAAACATGGGACAATAGGGTCCAGGTTGGAAAATACTGAAGTTTTCTTTTAAAGCCAGAGTTCCAAAAATCGACCTGTTCCAGATTCTTAAATTTGAGGGTTTGTTGCTGCCAACTGAAAATCTTTGGGGTTTTAGTCGAACATAATAATAGCTTAACAGACCTCTGACAAATTTTCAATTTAACCATTACTTTAACTATCTTATGTACCTTTGTAGACTAATTGATTAATCTGTTAATATAGATGAGAATGTATGTCAATTGTCAATGAAAATAATTAACGAGTAACGTAAGTGGTGAGACTGTAATTATACTATAAAATTTAAGTAATGCTCACACTTCTTCAAAAAGAAAAATAATTAACCCAAATAAGATATAAAAACAGGCCAGATATGATCTGCCTCATGTTTGTTACAGAAATGTTACTTCTAGTTGATATAAAATGGGAGATATGAGCAGACGGTTTCCCTGTTTCACATTCAAATGGACAACACACATTACATATTCTACATACTCAAGATGTTCTGGGGGGGAAAAACACCATAAAAAAAAACCTGTTTATACAACATAATTTGCAAATGTCCGTGTACTCTGGAGGTTGATGAATGTGAGAAGAGCATAGCTGGAGGAAGGTGTGGGATGCAGAGGAGAAACTGCTATTGCTTCAGTTTCTGAGCACTCCTGAGAACGCAGCATTAGTAAATCCTGCACTCATAAAACCAAATTCATAACCGTGAGGCACGAAAATAACGATACACTCGCAGCTTATGGCAAGACATGAATATAAATGTTATCCTCCACAACATGTACAACCTTGACAGAATAAAAACGATCCTGATCCTATAGGTCCCTCCTGTGCGCACACATATTGTATCTGTGTGTATGTTGACTCCTACTCGTTCTCACACTCCAGTCTGTGTAGTGTTGTCTACTGGGCCTGGTTGTTTCCCCCTGGGACCCCACACCTCCTCCTCCTCCTCCTCCTGCTCTACCCCTATCCCCCGTTCGATGTGTCCCACATTCCCTTCTCTGCCACACTAATTGTTTTTTGTAATTATTTTCACCCTTCTGCTATTGTGACAGGCAGCGGCTGCACTACTCTTAACAAATTAGTGCAAGAAACAACGCACGGATAGGAGACGCAAAATTGACTTGAGCGGAGTGCGTTACAGCTAAAAACACATATGCTAAAGTGTACACAAACATAGACGTGACCTATGTACTTCAAGATTAAACAAATGTAAAATATAGTAAGGCTGAGACAATAAGTGGATTAACTATTAGTCAATCGACATACGATATTTTGATAATGGACTTGTGGTTTTACGAATTTTTCTGTCAAACATGATCTTCTCAAATGAGAGGATACTGAGCATCTCTGGACATCATCTTTTTGGCCATTTTCTGATATGTAATGAATCAAGAAATTGATTAATATAAAAAATTTATTAAAAATACTGTCACATCAATAATGAAAAAAATTGCTAGCCATAATGCTACTAATATGTATCCTAATGCTTTTAAAAGCACACATGGTATATGCTCAAACATATTCTATGCACGATTTTCCTAAAAAACAATGTAAAGACTCATACAGCTGTAGCTCAGGAGTCAGAGCAGATCGTACACTGACTGGAAGATCTGTGGGTTGATCCCCGGCTTCTTCAGTCCGCATATTCCGAAGTCCGAAGTATCAATGGGCAAGATACTGAACCTCAAATTGCTCCTAAACTTTTGTGAGTGCATATGTATGTTAAAATCTGAGTAGCAGGTGGCACCTTGTATGGCAGCCTCAGCATTTAGTGTGTGAAGTGACTCTGTAGTGTAAAAGCGCTTTGAGTGGTCGAATGATTAGAAAGACGCTATGCAAGGACAGGTCTATTTACCACTGACTAAAGTTATTTCTCTCAGTCGTCACTTAAGACTCACTGCAAGTGTGTGGTGGTGTATTTATCTACAGAGAGTCTGCCCTCTGCCTTTATTTTCTCAATATTTTGCTGCGTTGGGGATGTTCCTGGGTATAGTAGTGACCATAAGAAGCATGCATCCAAGAGGAAGCAAAAAGCAAATATATTTGAGGTAAACAGCAAGCGGACAAATCTGGGGTTTGGCTTTCACTTTTGCTGGTGATACTGTTTTCAAACAGTTACTGACAAGTATACCTTTAATGTTGTAGATGCTCAGATTTTGGGGTGCCACGGGGGAAAGTAAGCATCACATGCATTAAAAGGGCTGAGAATCACAACACAATACTATTTTAAAGCAGTTGGAAACGTCTTCATAGCAGCGAGTATTGAAAAGTGTCAAATATCGAAAGTTGGTCAGTTATCTTGTTTTAAGTCAGGACACTTTTCACACTTTAGATTCTGTTTTATTTCAAGCTATTTAACACTAATGCATCGAGCAGTTTGGCATGTTTTGTTCTTGTTAAGAGTTTTTTTTAGCCATTTTTCCTCTAGATTAACCAAACTGACATCAAAGGACGGTGGCGACAAAGGCTGACTGTGGCATCATCTCACGCTGCCTGTGTCTCAGCCAGAAAGTTGCATCTGAGCTACAGCTATAGCCAACAGCCAACCAGCAGATACGTTGTGCGCCTGCATGAGAGGAAATAACTCTCCACAGCAGCAGGCCGCAGTAGTCTGTATCTATCTTACAAAAAGGGAAACCGGAAGACCAACACAATGGAATGAAAGATGCCTTAGCTTTACTAAAAGAAAAAAGAAAACATTTGTCCCTAAACTAAGTTACCAAACTGGCACATAATGATTGGTACATAATGAATATGTTCAATACTTGTAACTGGGGTGTAAATGAAGCTACACTTCACCTACGAACATTAAAATGTGGAGTAAGTAGTGTTCTTACTGATGACTGATAAAACTCCTAAAGCCCTATAGGCGATTTGTGAGGGGGACACCATCGCCCTTATTAGCAAAATGACCAAATAGCGCCCCCTAAGTTAACCTGACATCCCTCTTCATCCCCAGGTTTGGACCCAGATGCTGTCATATCCCATCCAGACCTAAAATCTATTTAAGACTTGTTCTATCTTTTTTAGTTCGATGACCCTTAAACACATGATCTAATGATATCAGAACTGTTTTTGTACTCCACATATTAAGCAAAATTCATCATATTACATAGTGACTGTGACTGACCCACGATTGTGAGGAAACGGTCTTTAAAATGATAGTACGGTGGCCGCAAAGATACATGACAGAGCCCCTTCGCCTCCTAAACTGGGAGCGCATGCTGTACTCTACGGGATGTCTCAGGGTGAAAAATACACAGATAAGCTCTGGTTCACTTTATTTTGTAGCCAGCAAGGTAACATACAGTATCACAGAGTAAGTCTCCATGTTTGTTTGAATATACAGTACAAATGCTCTTGTTCTTGTTTGTGTGCCTTCCACTGTACTGACTGGTGTAAAAGTGTATTTTGCTTCTGCAGAGCTCTCAGGTCTCTGCAAGGCCTTAAGGACAAACATAATAATTTAAGAAAGCGCTGCACTTTCGAAGACGTGTTCAGCATAAATAAACAAACCAACTCACCAACATGCAGACTGATAAATAAGCTGGTTAACTTGCCAGGTTGGAAATCCCAGCTTGTGTGAGTAGTGAGGATAAACCTGCACCGTTGTGTGTTTTCTGACAGTTCTGTTTGGTCAGATTTAGGTATTGAAGTGTTGAAGGTCAAAACCATGGTATTATGATAATATACCCAGAGCAACTGTGCAGTTGGGGTGGGAGACGGTGCTGCAGGCTCAGGTGTTGTCATGAAGTCTCAAAGGGAGAAACCTCCGTCACTACTCGCACAACAAGCTGACAAATGTACCCAGCTCTGTCAAAATGCATTGACTGGTTCGGTTTAGATGTCTCACACTGATAACGACACAAACAGAGGTTTAATTGCAAGTAAGACTGAATTCCCACGTGAACTTCGGAGTAACAGTCCATTGCAGCAGTGCCACGTCATCAAGACAAGCGAGGTCTATTTTGTTTTTCAGTCATTTTTAATTTCCTGTTTTAGCCAAAAACATAGTCTAAAGCAGAAATTAAAACACATTTTGTACGGATGAGTAAACCTACCACATATGGTTGCCGTCCCTGCCATCTGAAGTGAGTATTACTTTAACTTATGGGAATTAATTTGTGATTCTATCATTTGTTCCCTAAAGCAAAATGAGATTGCAAATGCTAACAGAGGACTGTAATTAAGTTTTAATAGAAATTAAGTAATTAAGTTAAAATAAAAATTAAAATATTTATATATTTTATGATAAAATAAAAATTAAAATATTTATAGGTATGTTCACTCATTACTCCACCATGAATATGCTAAAGTCAGAGGGTGACCACTGGTACGGAGGATTCATTAGCTTCTGTTTTGTTAACTGAGGAAATATATACGGATAAAAGTGTTGAAAGTTTTTGCAGTGGGTTTAAAAAGGTTAAAAACATGTAATCTAGAAGGATAAAAGACAAAGCAGGTCAGAGAAAACATGGGAACACAAAATGCAGCAGATGGTGCAAGTTAGATTTGCATTTGTGGTGACACCACAAGGCTGTTCAGCTTGTTTTCTGTGAATAACAATGTGTGGATTTATTTTCTAAGACAATTTTCAAATCTCACACAATCACATCTGACACTGTGGTAAAAGAAAAACACATTAAAGCGAAACAGGTTAAATTACTTTGCTGGCTGCCTTTGATTTGTTTTGGCAAAGTAGCTGTATTAGGTAGAAACAGTCACGTTTTTTTGCTTTGAGTTACTACGAAGTAAATGTTGACTGTACAACAGTAATGGCTATAGATGGCTATATAAATGGCCTCGCTTTTACTATGCTGCTCTGTCTGCCACCAAGTATGATCTCCTGAAAAAATGAAGGCTCGATTTATGGGAAAAAAGAAGAGAGTCAACTATTGGGCAACGAAAACAGGAAGGACAGCGTTTCTGTTTTCTGTGGGAGCTATCAGTAGCTATCACCAGTTATCAAAGCATATCAGAGTTATTTGCAGTTACTACCCCCAGTAGTGAAAAGAGCAGACAGTGGAACAACTTAAGTAACAGTGAGAAACAAAATGCACTGTGTCCTGTGTTATTGGTAGTTTGTCTTTGCAACAGCAGCACCAAATATAATACCACCTGGAAATGCTATTGGGAAAGTTAAAAAGCTGTCTCATTCTACTTTAACATTGTCTTCAATTAATTTTGGCTCTGTTAACATGTTAAATCATAACTAATCTTTACCTCTGTCTTGAAACCTCTTTTGGCTGGTGGGAATTCTGGGCAACTGGTCACATATGTTCTGTCAAAAAGTGTGTTGAGCTGTCTAGATTATCTTGTTAAATAAATGCATATCAGTTAAGTGTACACCAATGAGATTATTTTCTTAATCAAAAACTCAAACTATAATTTTATTGGATACCAGCTGAGAGGATCCAGAGTGGAGCAAACTTAGCCGAGTTGATCCACGAAAAGACATAATCTCTTTATGTTATGCGCAAAGGAATGAGGTCTCAACAAGAAAATATCCTCCTGAACTCAAACAATTACTTTGGTTATGATTATAGTCATATCTTTCATCAAACAGCTCAGTAAAAATGAAAAAATCTTCCCAGGGCATAAGAAAACAATTCCTACAAAATAAAGGTTAAGACCACTGCTTTATGGGACCGTGATGGCTGTTTAATGGACTGAGAGTAAAAACAACATCACGTTTAGATAAGTCCAGTGCCAACGGGGACAAATTATTTCAAACAAACACAAATATAAAAGGTGGACAAATGTCTAATAGATATGCAGGCTGACATTAAAAACAGCATTCTACACTTTGTTATGTGGTCTTTTTATGCTTTGACTATGCAAGACTGATTGTTTAATCTTTTTTAAAGTCACTGTTTATTTCGTAAACCAAAAAGGGTCATATCAGTGTAGAGTATGAACCTCACAAGTTTTAGATTTTAAATGTGCTGTCATGGGACACTAATCTGAATTTGTCAGCTCATAGTTTGAGCTGTTATATTCCAACTAGGGCCGCAACTTATGATTGTGTTCATTACCAATTAACCTAGAGATTATTTTCTTGATTAATTAATGAGTAGTTTGGTCTACAAAACATTAAAAAACATGAGAAAAGCCTGTTACAACATCCTAGAGCCTAAAGCGGCTTCATCAGATGTCTTGTTTTGTCTAATCAATATTTTCAAACCCCAAAATACTAAATTTATTATAATGTAAGATCAAGGAAATCAGCTAAATTCTCATTTGAAAACCTGAAGGTATACATATTTCTGCTTTTTTGCTTGAAAAAGTCTTAACAATTTGTTTTTTATTAAAATAGTATACAAATTGTTTTCTGTTGATCAAATAATCAATCGACTAGTTGTTGTAACTCTGACTCTAATTCAGTTCAATTGTTTCACTAGCAGGTGTGTTGTGTGAGCCATGAACAGTCTTATCTGTGCCAACATGCTCTTAATGGACACTCCAGGATATGGCAAAGATGGCCTATAACTTCTACGGTTTAATGGCAACTCAGTCTTAGTATGAGGAACATGTAAATTCTGTCATTATTAGTTTTATAGTGTGTATCATGATAGTTACCCTGCTCCGAAGGTAGTCTGCAAGATTCTTTCGTGTGAAGTTTGCTGCTGCTGATGGACTGAGTTCATAACCTAAAAAAAAAAATAAAAAAACAAGACAAAGATTTAGGTATGTGCTTCTTCAGCAAATACTCTTGCCATCCAGTATGATTCTGCTGTCAATGACTCGACATTTTGTAGTTAATCTTGAGACTTTCATAGAGAAGAAAGATGAGATTTACCAATCTATCTTCATATTAAAATGTTCTTACCGTTCCTCATTTTGTAGAGCTGAACATTCTTCTGGATGTACTCTGCAAACTGTGCTGTGTCTCCCGCTTCTCCAACACACAGCAGCAAAATCTTCTCGCTGAGCTTGAACATCTTGTCATAGTCTGGTGAGCGAACAACAGAACTTATTATTATATTACTGTATTCACAGATTATTTAAGTAGAAATTAAGTAACTCCCGGATAGAGCACCGTCAAGTCACCATCTCTTTCACTTTCACTATCAGAAGCCTGCTTAGACAGTTTATCCCAATCATGCTAGCATTAGTTTGATTTTCTAAAATGTAAAATAGATTTAACTCAGTACAGCGCATGACACGTATACTACACACGTTGTTATAGGTTACTGAAGGAACAATATCCAAACAGTGTGAGCAAAAACAATGTGAAAGACTCATCCGCGATTTAAACTTAGCGTAGCTACGGTTAGCTTTGCTAGCTCAACTTATATTCAGAATATGTGGCCACATTGTGGTGTACTGGCAGTAACAAATTACACACTAATAGAATGTGTGTAATAAATAAATAATAAACAAAGACAACTTATTCGCAGCATAAGCAGGATTGAATGTGAAGAAGAACTGTGACAACTGTTAGCAGGTGTAGCTAATCACCCGGCTGAATGGCTAATGCTAAGCTAACGCGTTGTCATACCGTGTTTCATCTGAATGATGCTGCTGGCCGCGACATTATCAGCGGCGATGAGGACGAAATCAGGTCCCTGTATCCCGATTAAATACTCCATTCTGTGAAGCAGGTATGAGCTAGAAGATTGCAATAAAACTCTGAGATAGTAGACGTCTCTTTGCCTTAGCTGTACAGATTACACAGCAAAAGTTTGGGATCGGTGGCGCAGATTGATGTCGTCACCGGAAATGGAGCTTCCGTTCTTTCTACGCGACTCGGGCGGGCAATTTGAGCGGACTACTGTTGTGTCATCCGAGTGGCGATACTACTCCACCGACTGTCAAATAAATACAAGGATAATCGGCTGTTTCACCGGTTAAGGGGTCAGTATGGACGAAGGGACGGCTCATAACATAATGGCGGACTCTGGTAATCCTAACGGTTTGCAGAGAAGACGGTCATCGCGGTTGAGTTCTCCTCCTCAAGCAAAAACTGACAACAACATGGCGCCGACTTCCGTTGCTGTTAAACGCTCCATCGTTGTGAGGAAAATAGCACCCAGAAAAACAGTCGCACCATCGGAGCAAAACAAGGAGAACACGCTGAGACGGTCCGGGTCGGAAAGCAGCCAGCAGAAGAAGCCAAAGGTCTCCACCCCGGATTTTGTCCCGAGCCGCAGGGGCTCCTCCTCGGCTAAGAAGAAGAAGAAGGCCGCTATTCTGTCACCGATCCTCCCCTCCTCACCGCCGGCTTCTCGACCCCACCAGCCGGCAGCAGATCCGGAGGACGCGGTGTGGTCGCAGAAAGTGCGTCGCTCCTACAGCAGGCTCAGCGACAAGTCCTTCAACAGCCCCGACTCCCGGGAGACCTTGTTCGGCTTTGAGAAGCTGCAAACCCCCGAGGTCCGGAGAGTCGATCAATCCAAGACGGGCCTGGAGGTCTCTGGATCCTTGTCTGGTCTGAACTCATTCACATCTTTGCTGGAGGGGGAAGACTGTGGTTCAGTGTTCCCTGAGCCGGACCCAAACATCCCCGGAGTGGCTGTGGTGAAGGAGAAGAGGAGGAGGAAGAAGAAGGTCCAGGAGATAGGCAGCTCTGAGCTGGACGCACTGGCTGCCCAGATGAATGCAGAGTTTGAGGAGGCAGAGGAGTTTGAGTTGATCGTGGAGTAATAATGTGACTGAATGAAAGACTGAAGCAGCATGTTGTTTTTCTTCTAACATGCTGAAAAACTGACAACACTTATCTGAGTGTCTCCTATTCAAAACATTCACCCATGTGTATATTTCCAGCTCTATATATTGTGAATTTAGATTATTTTGGCGTTTCATATGTTTGGTTTTTCATTTAAATGATCTTAATGTAGGTGGTCAAATGATCAGTAGAAGGACAAGTAAAACCAAAAGCATCTTCTTTTTTCATTATCAATGCATGTATACAATTTTTTTTTTACAGTGATCAGATATCTTCTTATATTTGTCATGTTAAACATCCAACTTCAAATGATAAAACTGCATTTATAAGTTTGTTTTTAAATGGGCTTTGGCTGTGTTAATTGAGCTTTTTGTCACAAACTGGTTGATTTTGCACACGTAACACAGAGGCAAATATGTGACAGTTTAACATGATTATTGTAATCACAGGAAGAAGGTGTAGCTTGTCAACTTTGAAACATTATCTGAATGAATGATGGGATCTGAGAGCTAT
Source organism: Cephalopholis sonnerati (assembly GCA_019142605.1). Classification (NCBI taxonomy): domain Eukaryota; kingdom Metazoa; phylum Chordata; class Actinopteri; order Perciformes; family Serranidae; genus Cephalopholis; species Cephalopholis sonnerati. The sequence goes on from JAGQAX010000098.1 coordinate 211,275, forward strand.
AAGGGGATTGTTTTCTATCAGGAGAAAACTGTTGAGACTGATTTGGCATTTTGTATTTCTTAATATTTGTATCACTGAAAAACAACCTTTTAATATTGTTTTACATCCACATTTAATTGGCATAAAACTTCAGAGTAAGACTGTGAGAAAATAAATGTTCTCAGATTATTAATTTTATGCTACATCTGTGCTTTCTTAAACATAAAAGACACGTTTTATTTTTGCTTGCCTGTAAATATAAATAAATATTCATCCAGTTAAATCACCAGAATTGGAGTACACTTACAGGTTCTTTCAGTCGCTATTTTACAGAAATCCTTTAGTCTGCCAAAACAGAACAATTTGAGATTTAGTCAGCGAGAATTTTAGTGACCTCAGATTTAATAAAACCCACAAAACATACTTGCAGTATTTTAGGTTTCACACAGCCTCTGTGAAAGGAGCCCAAAATGGTAAATTACCCAATAAATCTGATTTCAGTAACATTCTTCTTCTTAACCTATGACCCACTAGTTAAGAGACAATGCAATTAAAATCTGTTTATAAAATCAGCTAAAAGTATTCTGAGCTATAACGTGTCACTGTTGGATATGTATAGCTGAGATTTATGGGGAACTGACAGCACTTGTTACTGATAACCTGCACAGGGCCCTAATAAGGTGCTCGCCAAGCATGCTGACAAACAAACATTCCTACACACAGCATTGGTCTCTAGTGATTACAACGAGGCAGACTGAATGAGTGAGTGGGCGATCTGTCTGAATTTAATGAGAATGGTGGACAGGTACAACGTTTTCCTCTAGAGTCTCTTAAAGGTGTAAGTGGATGTGTTGCATAATATGCGCTAACAAGGGGGGATGTTATCAACCGTCATGTCTGGCTCTGAGTGTGCAGCCTTTTTTCTTGTTAACTGTGTCTGAATGGAGTCTTACAGGTTCAACTTGGTCCTCTGGTAGTTTAATAGATTAATTATTTGTTTTTAAAACAAATACAGTCATCACAGTTCTGAGAATTTTAACATGATTACAGAAATAATTTAGATGATTTCTATATGAGAGTATAGGTTTTTTTTAAAACTAGGGTGGGGTTTTGAACCTCAACATTTTGGGGTATTTTGTCGCAGTACTACTTTTGATTTTATCAAAAACTGCCGCAAGTACAAAACGCTCAGATTTGTATTATTATGCATCAGCAGTGCTTTGTAAGCAATAACAACCGTTTACCATCAATTACCCTTCCTGTTACTAGGCGGCTTATCTCACTCTGTGCTCAGAGGGTAAGGAGCTCCCGGACCTCAGTGTTTTCCCAGTTTGCAGGCATTTGCAGTTGCTGTTCTTCTCTGAGTTAGCTTCTGAGATTGTACGTTGTACTTTGTGGAAAAACCGCACGAAATTTTTGCTCTTAACAGGCAGGGTAATAGGGGCTAATGTTTACATCTTGCACTGTCATGAGCCTCTCATCCATGAGTAGATGCACGCTTCCTTGTGTGTGTTGATTCAGTTCGGTAAAAAGAAAATAGTTGTATGAAACTGCTCACAAGAAGGTCTGTGGATTATCTTGAGTATCCAGGTCATGATTTCTAGGAAAGAGACATTGCTGTTGAGTTTTATTCATTTATTTACTTATTTTTTTTACCCAAGCCAAGTGCCATCTAGTTCCATTACATTCAAATGAAGGCAGACATCTCTACGACCGTCCGAGATCTCCAACACTCAGCAGCTCACACCAGAGCAATCTAGATTGATAAGTAGCACTACAGGTAAGAAGAAACTATGTATTTTTGATTTGGGGGTGAATTGTCCCTTTAAATTTACCTTGGAAAATGTCTTGTCTATCTTCTTGTGTTTTATGAGAAACAGGTTTTATAGAGAAACATTGACATTCAACAAAGTTAGCCAAAACAGTATTGTTTTATCTGTAAAAAAATACCCAGCCCTAATAGGAAGAGACTTGCTAGTCCATTCTTGATACCACTATCAGCTGTTGTAGGACAACATCTTTGAAACACTTCCCAGCTCGTCACCAATGTTGCTAGATGTTGATATTTGGTTGAGTTGAAATTGTGACATCGGGTGGCCAAAATTCAACGTCAGGATTAGGTGTAATGAGTAGGTATGGCTGCAGCTGGAGCAGCAATGTGTCCTACTCACCATACCTACACGTCAATCCAGGAAGTCCCCTTTGCCCTTTGGCCCAGAAACAGAAGCCCCAGCAAACATTTTAAGTTGGCGATTAGCTAGTTAAAGTATTAGGTTAAAGAGAGACTGTTAAGGTGAGGTTGCAGTTAACGGTAAGTGTTACATCACGTTACTTACGAAGTGAATCAAGAATGAGTTATAAAGTGGATTATGGCTGTTTGTCCTCATATCTGTTCACTACAGTGTTCAGGTATTCAGGTAACCATTGCAATGGTTGGTTTGTCTTTTACTACTAGTGGGCATGGTTTGTAGGGGCATGCCGTGTACGCTACAAACAGAATGTTTCTGCAGCTATATGTGTCTCAGGTTCAAAGCCAACGTCAATTATGGCGTAGAATACAACAGATGACATTGATATTTTGTTGGTATTAAGATGTTAAGTTACCAAAAATCCAGCATCTTCCAAACCTCTCATGCCAATGCCATCTTGATGTAGAGTAAGGCCATGTTTACACGAAAACAATCGGCTTAAAACGGAATCGTTTCTTATTTTGTTTTGAAAAAGTTCCACATTCAGACGACAACATTTTGATAACAATCTTTGTGCACAGGGATCCCCAAAATGACCAAAAACGCTGTAGTACACATGCCAGGCCAGTAGTTGGCGGTGTGACTTTGTAATGAAACAACATGCGCCTGCGCACATGCGCTTCCTTCTATAGAGCAGTGATGTATAAACAAACAAAATGGCAACCGCATGAATGTTTGTCTGGACAGACAACGAGGTGGAGTTGCTACAGTAAATTTACACTTTGCTGGAAAAGTGCTGATAAATTCAACGGGGTTAGCAGCACAAACAGAGCTCGGGAGTCCGCCATTGTTGTTGTGATGGTCGACTTTCTTGCGCATGCCTAGTGACTGGACAATTCACAACTGCATATTGCAAGCTTACATGACAACGGAGACGGTGCTGTTTCCAAAAAATAGCACTCTGGAACCCATTTTCAAAACGCTGTGTTTTCAGGCACCCAACTACTGTTTAAAGTTTTCGGTTGAAATTGTTGTCGTATAAACAGGACCTAAAAATGGAAGGTCTTGGGAGTAAAACCCAAGCGTCATAATGTTAACGTCCACACAACATGAAATTTAGACATTTAAAATACTGTCAACCCCATATTCATTCCAACCAAAATTTAATGCTTTCCTACATAAGAGCCCAATGTCTCTCTAACTTCCTGTCGACGTCTTGTGTCAGCTCGGTCGGTTCATTATGGTGTTAAAGTCTATTTTCTAGATGCTCTTTACTCAAGCCCTCATCATCATAGCTGTTTTTATAGTGCCCAATTAAAATCCAGACCGAACAGCTCCACAACAGTATAGCATTAGTTGAAATAAATAAACCCTGAAGATCTTTACTTTAAAATAAAGAAGTGATCCACAGTAGTCGCAGAGGATGCTGACAAGTATATCTCCACCTGTTATACCAACCGTGAAAAAAAGATCTCTGAATAAACTATGAAGTTGGTTATTTACATCTGCTGAGAGCACGTACACACGCTGGTAGTATTTGTGAGTGTGTGTGTGTGAGGAAGAGAGACATAGAAGAATAATAAGTGTGCAGCAGCGAGTGAGTAAATCCACAATTTGCTCACGCATTTTAGGGTGTGCAAAGCGTGCTGTGTTTCTCCTCCTCAGGTGCCATTTCATGTTCATACCCTTCACTTGGCATTTCAGCTCCCTGGGAGAGGAGACATTTTTCAACTTTTTTTTTCTTGCCGAGCACAACACATGGTGGCTTGCCTTTTTGTATATTTTTAACAAGGCATTCATGTCTGCTTGTCACTACGACTGAAAGTTACAAACAGGAGTGAAGTAGGAGGAGTGTTTATGAGCTGCCAGGAACAGTTATTGATTTACAATGCAGCTGCTGTTGCTGCTGCTGCCTGTGCTGGCTTTTGCTTTTGAGTCTGTTCATGCTGATTTTTTGGGGAGGTTGGATATTTTACACTCATATTCATGTGTTTTTTTTACCCTCTCTTCTCCTCTTGCTTTTCTCCTCTCCTCTCCCCTCCTCCCTCCCCACATTTCACTCACGGCAGTTGTCGCTGGTTCAGCTTGACTGCTTCGTTAGGGCTCATCATTTGCATTCAGATTAATTATCTAATTACCGACAAATGTCCGGCGGCCACCCCACACTCCGGCTCGTCAGCTCTCAGCCTGTAATTATTTTAATCATTTACTTTCATCTGGAGCGTTCTTGCCATTCTCCTGTGTTTAGAGGCCATTCTTAATTACCCTGCCAAGACACTCTTTTCATGAGAGGGAGGGGAGGGGAGGGAGGGAGGAGAGGGGTTGGTTTGAGGGAGAAGGGAGCAATTGGGTGAGGGAACATGTGTGTGTGAGTGTGTGTGTGTGTGAGAGAGAGAGAGAGAGAGAGAGAAAGACCAATGGGGACATGATCCAGAGGCTTTGACAGCACAGAGGAAGCTCCCTGCTCTGCTGGATGCTCTTTCCTCTCTCTTCTTTTTTCTCCCTCTTTCTCACTCTCTACATACACCCCCCCTCCCCCCCAACCAACTTCCTCATCTCTTCTCTCACCCACCCCTCGCCCCCTCCTCCACGCCCCGCTTCCCCCCGTTATACTTCCTCCCTTTTTTCCCTTTATCGCAAGCACACACAGGAATCGCCCGTGGGCTTCAGTGCTCTGACTGCTAATACACTGACACACACTTACACACACTACACACACACACAGAAACAGGCAGACAAGAGAGAGTCATGCGCCCTGTTTGTGGCACTCATCAGGATGCACACATCTTTCCACTATCTGCCTGGAAAATCTATACTCCTCTCAGCTCTGTCTGTCTCTTTCCCTGTCTCCCACCATCCCTCCATCCATCCATCCATCCATCCATCCATCCATCCATCCATCAGACCTGCATGGCTGCACACTCATACGTGTCTGTCTGCTGCCTGTCTGTCTCTCTCCATCTCTGCCTCCTCTAACGGTGTTTGGACAGGCCTCGCGTCAGGCCCGCTGCTCCCCGTCCTCCATGAGGAACGACAGTGGTGGTGGCGGTGGTAGGGGGGTCATCCTCTTTCTCCCCCCTGTGTGACCGCTCCATAATGATGCTCTCACTAACCCCTTAAGCCACTCACCCTCCTCTCTCGTTCTCTCTCCCTGACTGCTCTTGTTAAGAAAAGCGAGAGTAAAGGGAGAATGAGAGAGGGAGATACAAGCTCTGTAATTGGGCTCTTGAATATTTAAGTCACTGGGGATGAAAGTTTAATGAAAAGATGATTATCTACCAGTTTATCACACCACTGTTTCATATTTCATTTTCATATCCTCGTTCCGAGCTGCGTTGTCCGTTTTGGCAGCTGTGTGGATACAGAGTCTGTGTTGGGAAAATACTGAGCAAAAAGGAGGAGATGTGAAGAGGAGACATGTTCAGGTCATGATACATAGGAGACACTTTAAGATGGGACTTTATGTCAACATTTAGGTCCAAGAGTATTCTTTATTTCTCATGTTTTATAGGATGTAGTCACACTGACCAGAAGTTATTTCTGCTTATTTAAATTATCCCATAATACAATTTCTGATCCAGCGCATGTTGGAAAATACTGGGTAAAAGGGGAAAAGATATACAGATATATATTATGTCTGAGGAGACATCATATTAATGCTTTTAACCAAATGTGTTGACATATCTTATTTTTTTTTTTTTAGGTTGATTTGATCCTATCAGTCATTTCAGTTTTCTCTTTACTAAGAGCAGTGATCACACGCATTGTCCAATAAACTCTTGTCATGAGGCCACTCTTGTTGCTGGGTGAATTGTCCAATTTGGCAGCTGTGGACTGCCTTATGATCCAGTTAGTGTTGGAAAACATTAAGCAAGGAAAAAAAAGTTCAGACGACAGACTTAGGGACAAAACGTGCCTTTAATTTCCCACCTCTTTGTGTTATTTAGGTGTATTTGGTCACAATAACCATCATTTTTTTCTAAAGCAATGTTTTTTCTCTTTTCATACATTATACCATGAACTGTTGTCATGAGGCTTCTCTTGTTGCTGGGTGAATTCTCCATGTTGGCAGCTGTACATTATATAACTCTATTATGATCCAGTTAATGTTGGAAAAATACTGAGCAAGGTGAGAAATGTTCAGGCCACAATACAGGGGGGAAATATGTCGAAACTTAGGGCAAAAATTTGTCTCTAATCTTCCATGTTTTGTGTTATTTAGGTGGCTTTGGTCACAGTGTTCACCTCTTTTTCTCCAAGGGACAGTGCTTCTCTCATACATTGTCCCATAAATTGTTTTTATGGGGCTAGATTCTTGTTCTATGGCTGCATTGTACATTTTGGCAGTTATAATCGAGTACTTGTGGAAAAAATGAACAAAAATATCAACATTTAGGATGAAAACTGTCTGTATTTTCAATTTTTTTGTGTGTTTTCTCATGACGATTTAGTCACATTAACTGTAAATCTTGTCTGCTAAGAGCAATGACACTCACACACACTGTTGCATTTATTGTTGTTGTGACCCTAGATACTTGTTCATAGCTGTGGAAATAATTAAACTCCACTGTGTGTTGTAAACATTTGTTCAAAAGGGGCGGAAGATGTCAAGGAGTTAAATGATAAAGCAGTTATATGGAGAAGACCCTTTAAAGCCAAGCGATGTAACTTTTGTAGAACAGCAGCCACTGTGGCCATAAATGGCAATTACAAGATGCCAAGTATTAAAATATACAGTGTACATGTAGTTTAACAGCACCACAAGTAGAGAAGTCATACAGCCAGTGAATTGACTCGGTAATGTGTCTAATGCGAGCTAAAATTAGCTGACATTAGCTACCATAATCTACTGGTCATACCAGATCATGCAGCAAAACCCCTAAATGTGTTGGAATCAGGCAGCTGAGTTTTACTGGTCATAAATTTTGTTTTTGTGTTTCTTAAGATCAACTTATAGACTTTTCTTTTACTTAATAAGATAAGAAAAGGGGAGAGAGAAAGGGGAAAACGGCCATGGGTTGGACTTGAACTCAGATGGCTGCTATGAGGCAGCACTCCTATGAATTAATTTGAAATATTTATTTTTCAAGGGTTACTTTGTCTCAATTTAAAGGTCCAGTGTGTGGGATTTAGGGGGATATACTGGCAGAAATTTAATTTAGTAAAAGAAGTGTGTTTTCATTAGTGTATAATTACCTGAAAATCATGTTTCTAGTACGACCGGACAAACCAAACACTGGCTCTAGACGGGGCCATTTGTGTTTTCGCATCAGCCCAGTAGAAGCCCCTCTGTGACGAGCAGCATCGGCAAAACACAGATTTTTTTTGTGTGAAACTGCTTCATTCCATTTTTATTTGTTTAAATCACGTGGTCCATTTGTTTTGGAGAGGAAGAGACCTCTGCAGATAATTTCAGCGGGTTGCAACCTGCGATCCTCACTGCCACATTACTTTAAGGAGAAACTTTGAGCACTTAAAACCAAAAGTGTTCTGTATTTCAAACTTTTGTGTATTATTTAGGTTGACATGGTCTCAATTCAATTATTTATTGTAAGAACATATATATATACTGTCCCATGAACAGGGCAGTAACTAGGATTTTTAGAAAAACTAGTCCCCCATGCACCCCACACCACTTTAACATAAAAACCAAGAAACAAATCCTGATGTCTGTTTTTTTGTATTTCCCTCCCTTTATTCATTCAGTTAACTCTTCATTTATACTTGCTATAAATGTTATTACCCAACATGAAGGTTTAAATGGTGTTTCAAAGCCTTTACCACTCTGCCAGGATTGAAATTTGAGTGCTGGAAGTACTCAGATTTAAACATACTGGAATCAACATAAAAAGGAAACATTTGTACATTTTTATTGGCAGGCTGTAACTCTCCCCTGCCAGGTTCCCATATTCACAAAAAATAAAATAAGACAAATAAAAAATACAGTAGACATCACCTCAGTGTCATCAGTGGTGGCCACGTCCATTAAGCATGTGTGAGCATGACTGGTTAATTTCTTTGTGGTATAAATCTTATCTTTTGTTGCTGTCTTTGCACGCAAAAACACAAGCTATGTTTATACATTTGATTACAATAATTAAGAGGTAAATGCAGTGCCAATACTACAGATGGTAACTTAACTCACTGATTCCATCCCATTCTGTCACCTCCACAAACACCCTGAAGAGCGTTCAATAAAAAGCACAAGGACACTCTTTCCTTTATTTAATCGTGCGGGATAAACAGACGGCTGTTTGTTATTCATTCTCATTATTCATAATGGTGGCGACATTAATCCCTTTTTTGCGAAAAGACGGTGTGAAAAAAGCAGCGTTGTGCTGCACTTTTGCCAAACCCCAGTGGAATTACAGGGACTGCAGAGTTTTCAGGGGGATTATGTTGCAGACCCAACACATAGCCTTAGGCCACAGTTTGGAAAGGGGACACAGTTTGGACGGCAGAGATTAGACACCAAGGTATGGTGCAAACAGGCCATTTCCAGGCAAAGACACAGCCTACGTGGGTCAACACGGGGGCCGACGATCTTCTTTGATAAAAGAATTCTGGTGATAATACACACTTTATTTAAAATGCATGAAAATGAAGATAAGAGGTGATGCTTCCCTCAGAGGCCAACGTGACACAATTTGCATTCTTTGTGTTATTTGATTAATTTTTGGCAAAGTTGCGGAGATAAATTCATGAGCTGCATTATTAAGCAGCCTCAGCTTCATCTACAGACTGCCATATGTTGATGTGTGTGCTTCAGGAACCTGAAATCCAATAACCTGTATGAAAGAGGCCTCTGGGGATCGAGAGTGAGACGGAGGTAAAGAGTGTGTTAACCCTGCCTTATGAGTTGCTCGGCATTCACTTAGTCCCGTAAAACTCGCTCAGAAAAATGTGGGATCTGTATCAATCTCGCTGCTTATCAGTTTAATCCACGATTTCACGGCGGTGAGGCGGGGACGACCTGAGCCGCTTGTCGCTTTTGTGGACAGGGTGTCACCGTTTAGCCCTATCTCTCTGTGGCTTGGAAGTGGGAGGGGAAACCTGGGGAGACCGGCTCCATCTCTGGGTGGGGGTGGGAGGAGGGAGAAAAGAAAAAGAGCAAGTTAAATGGAAGTGACAATCTGCAAACATTCCTGCCGGCAGCTGCGTTAGCATTCGCCATAGTTCATCACCCCTTGCACGGTCACTGGGGCCCCCCTGCGACCCCCCGTGCCTGGCACACGCACCTGCCGCTCCCAGCCGCGCTTTCACCGACAGCCAGATAATCTATGGGCGGGTCCAGGCCGGGGCTCCCCTCAATGTGCTCTTGAGAAAACCCCTTATGCGTGAAAAAGCCCCCTTTCTCTGCCTTTTGTCCAACACAGTTTTATGGGACAACATTGGGCATTATGAGGTTTGGGGGATTTTTCACGGGACTCTATAGAAGGGTATAATCCTTTCAGGCACGGGACGAATAAAAAAGTTTTAACCTGCTGTTTTCATATTTATTAGCTGGTTATAGCAGACGAGGCAGCTGAACCGTCAGCACACACACACACACACACCCCTCCTCCTTCTCCTCACACACACACATAAGCTTCAAGTCCTGGAATCAAACACTGACGCTGCGTCTTGAGAGGGGCCCTCATAATGGAGCTGATTGCTTTAACTGAATTAGTCAAGAGAGTCAAGTGGGCGACTGACACTGAGGTCATGGAGGCCTTAAATGTTGTGTGGTTCTGTTTCCCTCAACAGGTTGTTAGAACACATAATTATGTGTTTTGGTTCATAAAACTTCACATTTTGAAGGAGAGTTTGACCTGTTTTTGTCTCCTGTGTCAATTAAAGCTTGTTATTGTCCATAGTTTTTAATTGGAGTTCATATTAAGCCAATGGAGCACAATGGGTGATCAGAACAATTACATTTTGTAAATCTGCTGTTGAAAAGACGGCTAATTACTTAAATTTAATAACTGGTCTCTGCAGGAATGAGCAAAATAATGCAAAATGATAATTAATAGTTGAATCCAATGAGAAATTTAATTAAACAGGTGCATTTCCCTTCTGTATAATTCATATGGGAACTTTCTCCTTTCTCTTTGAATTACAGGGTGAAGTCAGGTGATTTTGGACACTTTAGATTACCAATAAAACCACCTAGAATATTGTAGACTACCTTTAGTGTCACTTTGAGAACTTGTTATGGGTCTCTGCTATATTTCTATAAAGAAAATATGTTGCCATGTCAAATACTTTAGAAACTTTGGACCTTTGAACACATTAAAAACCAACAATCAAGTTTGTTTGTTTGTTTTTTAAATGGTTAAACCCATTTATCAGTTCAGACATTAATTCATTAATGTATCAGTATGGCCTAAATATTACTTTAAAAAGATCATCCAACTTTTCTGTCATGCTTTCCCTGTTATTTATTTATTTATTTTGGCTGTCTGTTTCCTTGGTGCCATACAGTTTACAATGGACATACATGTGTAACACTGATGGACTCACTGCATCATCCTTAATATTTGTAAGAGACAAAAACACTAAAATGTCTGTAATATTACAGTGTGGCACACAATAGCATACTTCATGATCTTATGGCACCTAGTAACCTTTTGAAAAATGCTGCATTTACCTTAATTTTTTGTCCCATTTTACCCAAATGAAATAAATACTCACTCAAAACCATTTGCTATTGTTTTAGCTGCAGCTTTCCTATTATCAAAAAGAGAAAGTCAACATGCCACATGGCTTTCTTTACAAGCTCTGGGACCAGTGATTGTTTTAATCTTTGCTCTGCCCACAGTAGGTACCTCAGACCAATAAAAAATGATTGCTTCATGTAAAGGACACTGGTAGAAACAACTCAATAACATGTTTATTTAAAGAGTCCAAGATGTTAAACCCCAATTAGTCCCATACCTTAACACGCTTGAAATTAGGGTTGGTTGAAATCTCTCATTTTAGCAAAAACGCCAGCTTGATTATTACATTTTTTAAATGTAACAATATTTACAGAAAAAAAAGAAAACAAAAAATCAACCTCTACACTTAAAAACGTCCTCTCTTGTCCATTTTCAGCATTAAAATGCCTCCGACTTTTAATTTAGAATATTTAAAATAAGTGCAAGTGTGAGTTTTCTAGAGAACGGAAATTTAGAAAAGAGCAAAAAAATTTAATCAAATAAAAATAATAATAAATTAAAAACATACACTTTCTGTACATTAAAACACTCACACACAAGTGCATATTTGAGCACTTAATTTCCTTCATTCTGGGGAATTTTAATGCAGCAACTTGTGCCTTTACTGCATCAATTTATGGTGTAAATGTGCCCCCGTGTCTCCCCTGAAATCTACACCTACACATGTCTTTATTTCCACATTCAAAATGCCCATGACTTTAAATTTAATTGAAGTAACTAGTGTCTGTGGAGGTTTGTAGGTAATTTAAGGAGCTGGTTGTGATGATGTAAATGCACTACAGCCTTTATCTGAATGGCACAAAATTTCCCAAAGAAAGATTGTTTTCAACATTAAGTTATTTTTTGGTTGTAATTTTTCATCTATCTATCTATCTATCTATCTATCTATCTATCTATCTATCTATCTATCTATCTATGTGTTGGTTGTGTTGTTTCTCCTCTGACGACAGGTCTTTCTATCCAGTTCATCATACACAGGCCTCAGGGCCGCAGCCTCCCCCTTCTCCACCCACCCTCCACCCCTCCTCACTCCCTTCATCCCTCCCTACTCCTCTACCTCCCTCTCTATCCTCCTCCTCCTCCCCCCCACCACCACCACCACCACCACCCCCTTTCTGTCAAAGCTGATTGTTTCCACGCCAGCAGAGTGCTGCGGGCGAACACACTGTCACACTACATCAGGCAGAGGCAAGAAGGGGAGAGAGAGAGCATGATAGGGTATATATGTATATCTGTGTTCAAAAAGCTCCACACAACAGCTAACGCCGAGGCTTTCAGCGGGGAGTCCCAAACTTTTTTCATGTCAAGGGCATCCAAATACAAGACCGCAGATCGACCTCCGCTTGTGTCCTGAGGAATCTTCATGTGAAAGGACTTTTAGCAGAACAGAAAGATAAAACTATAAACACAGTGGTAAATGAGACAGCAGGAAGAATTAAAGCTTTACACAGACACAAATGTACAAAAATATCACCGGCTGCTTTCATTACAGGGCAGAGATGAGGTGAATTTAGGCAAAGGACGTCAAGTTTTGTTTGTTTTTGCTGATAATAAAGAAAGAAGTGAGAAAAAGTTGATGCAAACAAACATTTTTGAACATTTACTCAGTACCAATGGGTTGTTTTGACCTATTGAAAGTGTCATTTTTATAATACTGCTGAGTTATTCACCCAGTTTGGGTGCTGCAGACACACGCTCAAGTTCTGCCTCAAAATCATCACAAATGTATCATTAGTGTCACAAAACAATATGAAAATGACATTTAAAACTGCACATATACAAACATACTATTAACAATCAGTAACAAACAGTTAAAATAAGATAGTTTGGCTAAATAACACAACAGTAATAGAAAAACTAAACCAGCAAATACAGTCTCATTGATTCAGATAGTTAAAACAGTGCTGTGTTATCGGGTCAATTCTGACCCACTGACTTTTACTGTGTGTGCAGCCAAATATAGCTCAGACACACACAACTTTTTTCTTTATTTACAAATTCTAGTTGATATCCCAGTGTTTCCAAAGACAAAATGTGTTTGAATTTTAGGGACATTTGTATATTTAAAAAATTGAAGACACTTACACCATAAATTGATGCAGAAAAGGCTCAAATTGGTGCATGGAAATTTGCCAGAATGCAGGAAATAAAGTGCTTCATGCTCAAAGTTCACATGCAGACGACCCTCAAATCCTCAGTTTCATATTTGTTCCCCCAGTGTTGAAACAAAACCTATGCCTTTAAGTATAAACATCGTGTAGCTTCGGTGAAGAGTTGGGACAAGCTGATGAAGAATATGCATACTGCCAGACAGTGAGGAATGAGAAGATGTTTTTCAACCTTAAAGATGCTTAAGGGGAATTACAAGGAAAAAAGGGTTCATAGAGGGGCAGCAACACAACATCAGGAAGATGTCACGGTTGTTTTAGAAAACTTTTCAGTGTGGATCCACATCTGACCGCAGACTTTCTTCCAAAGGGATCAGTTTTTGGTGTTAAAATAAGTAAACATGCAGGGATGTTTTATAATTTGATATGGACATTTAATTTCAAGATGTTTTGATGTGGTCTTTCTTTCTTTCTTTCTTTACTACAGGATGTATGAAAAAATCTAATGTAATTTTAAAGAAAGGTTTATTTTTTTAATTTTTTTTACAAGACAATTTAGCAAACATGAGACAAACGTCTGGGAAAGTTTGTGTCATAGATATATATATTTTCTCTGGTTTCCTCTCCCGTTGATCATCCAACCACCCCTCCCATTCATCTTGGTCCTGCAGGTCAGTAAACACTGTGTTATATAATCCAACATGTAATGAAAAACAATGTATTGCATCCCAGTGGGAGCCCTCACACAGATCCCAGGTGGCCCCCCTGTTAGGTGCACCACTGCTGGATGATGCACATGCACACTGCTGCCCCCTGGTGTCACAGCAGCGAAACAACAGCAGGTGCTGAGTGTCTGAGAGTGTCTGTGATGGAGTGTCTCCCCCTAGTGGACACTGTTCACTGCTGTTATCCTCACAAAGACGCTGCTGTGTGTGTCCTCTGGGTCAGAGGGGAATGTGTGTGTCCCACCATGAGGTGTGGAGAAACAGAATTTATCATGGACGATTTTTTAAAAATGTTTTCAGCAGGAAATGGTTGGAAAGAGGCTTGGAAATGTTGTTCTGTTGTTGACAGCATGTACAGTGGGAGATCAGCTGAGTCAGGTCACAGGTCAGGCAGTCCGAGGTCAACCAAGAGAGATGAAATAATACTCCATTAAGAACTTGTTTACTATCTGTGTGGTAACCCTGAAGTACAGTAGAATAATCCTCCTTCAAACCATGAGGTTAAACACATCAGAGAGAATCTTCACAGTGGCCTTGAAAACATGCTTTTAAGTGATATGTAGCCTGATGTATATTTTGAACAGTAAGCTTTGACACTCCACCACTGTCTGAATGCAAGGGTGTAGGTTTCATTTCATCAATAGGGGGTGACACATGTGAAACAAGCAGTTTTTGAACACTTAATTTCCTGCAATATGGCAAATTTTATGCCCCAAATCTCATTTTTTTCTGCATCAATTTGTGTTAGAAATGTCTTTAATTTTGTCAAAATAAAAATCCTTTGCTACTTTTGTGTTTTTATGAGGGTGTTGTAAATATTAAGGGTGACAGAAAAAGATGACAGAATTACAGTCAAGCTGTAAAAGAGGTGCCTGGTAACACTTAAGCTAAAAAATATAAGAATGTGATATAATTTCTTAAGTGATACTTGAGATAAGAAAATCTAAGTTTTGTAGTTGGGTAAAAATCCTTAATCCTTAACAGATATTGTGCAACTGTTGTGCTCAGACTGTTGTTTGGAGGCAAACAAGGTAAACACAGAGAGCCTCCCCCTTCAGCCGCTCCATGTCGCCATGGGGGAGCCACAAGGCCCAGCTGTGCACACCTCCCTGCTCTCCAGAAAGTATTACATTAGAAAAAAGAACACACAACTCACACACATCTGATACCATATCTGTTCATGTGCTGTTTCCATCCCCTTGTTTTCATGACGGACTGAGTTAAAAGGGAAAGACAGAGGAGCAGTTGTGTGCACTGTGCCAGTGCTCCCAGAAACAGGAGTTCTAGTGATCACACTGAGACAGACAAACGAGTTCCTGGTGAGGAGAGTATAAATCCTGAACAGATTACATCCAGTTCCCTCATGTCATATGGATATTAATATTATGGAGCAGTCTTTCCTTTG
Organism: Cephalopholis sonnerati; assembly: GCA_019142605.1. Taxonomy (NCBI): domain Eukaryota; kingdom Metazoa; phylum Chordata; class Actinopteri; order Perciformes; family Serranidae; genus Cephalopholis; species Cephalopholis sonnerati. The sequence goes on from JAGQAX010000098.1 coordinate 226,380, forward strand.
CAAATGATGGCACCACTTTCTCATAAAGCAGCCTTTATAAGTTATAACTAATGTCTTGTGTTGATTAATAATGCTTTACAGATCAGATATAATGTGGAACGAATGTTGGTTTTCAAGGTTGTGGGGAATCTGTCTCGCTGCATGGTGTTTATCCTTCAGTGTGGATACTTTCTATGTCTGCTTGGTTCATCGTGGAGATGTGCTCATGGGACCGTTTGACCTCTGACCTTTTGCAAAACCACTGCAAAAGAGCATCTTGATAATAATCCATTTATTTATGTACCTTTTAACATCAGTAAAAATGTAAAAAAACATGTGACCCTTATTATCAATTACTTATTGACATTTTATGACTGTGTTAGAAATATTTTAAAAATTGTTTTATTAATGACTTCCCTGTTAATGCCAGGAAAGCTTTTTCACAACAACTAAGTCGGCCTAATTCGTGACTTATAACTGATCAATAAAAACTTAGTAAATGATTTATTGACTGTTAATGAAACATTTAATTACTCTCTTTTAATGAGTGCCTTTTTAGAAAGTGGCCCCTATTTTTTTTATATCAACTGGAGGGAATAGCAAGGCCTAACACTGACGTAGATTTGGGGGTGAGGGGCAGGGGACACGTTCCCCTCAGTGTGTTGAATATGTGAATTTGTTCCCCCTGTCCCATGATAAAAATATGAAAGTAGCAGAGGACCTTTTTAGACATTTACACCATGAAGTAATTTAAAAAAAGACACAAACCGGTGCATAAAAATGGATCAGAATGCAGGAAATTAAGTGTTTGACGCTCAAATTTTTCTGACATAGGACCCCAAACCCTTCATTTCACATGGGATCCCCCTGTGTTGGAACAAAACCTGTGGGAGTGTGT